>JAVGWX010000011.1:10488339-10528339 GCA_036924085.1 Ariolimax columbianus | reverse complement strand
GAATCCATTGTCACGTGTTTACATTGTAATATCAGTGACATGTGCCCAATGATTTGACTTGATTTTTTACTTCAATTCTGGATTTCGGCGTGGTTTGTTGCACTAGAGAGCTGAACATCTTTGCTGGACAGTCAGTGCACGAGCCAATGCGCTGCCACGCAAATATGACATCCAGAACTACGTTCAGCTTATTGCTTGGTTACAAATCGTTTGCTGTAATATAAACTGCACTTAACGAAAACTCTTACGTGGAAGTGTGTTTTTTACTACATGTTGTTACAATTTATTCGGGCTTAAAGGACTGTCCAACTGATGTTGACTTCTCATTTCTGAATGATGGCAGGTTTCGTATAATTTCCATCATCGTATTTTGCTGTTCCAAGGTTTCTAGCTATCGTTTGGAGCCGGTCCATTCTGGGTTGTCGTATTTTTTACGAAGCACTTTAACGACGACTCAGAATCTTCCAATCGAGACTGGGCCATATGAAGAACTTTGCTGTAGCGGAGAGTAGGGGAGACATGTACCAGTCGAAACTGGGCCATATGAAGAACTTTGCTGTAGCGGAGAGTAGGGGAGACCTGTACCAATCGTGACTGGGCCATATGAAGAACTTTGCTGTAGCGGAGAGTAGGGGTGACCTGTACCAATCGAGACTGGGCCATATGAAGAACTTTGCTGTAGCGGAGAGTAGGGGAGACCTGTACCAATCGAGACTGGGTCATATGAAGAACTTTGCTGTAGCGTAGAGAAGGGGAGACCTGTACCAATCGAGACTGGGCCATATGAAGAACTTTGCTGTAGCGGAGAGAAGGGGAGACCTGTACCAATCGAGACTGGGCCATATGAAGAACTTTGCTGTAGCGGAGAGAAGAGGAGACCTGTACCAATTTCAGATTTGAGGCAACAGCTGTTCATGAAGCAACGCAGATTCTTATCAGCCAAAACACAAGAAATTAAAAAAACGGCCATTCTAACAGACGGGATCAAGATGTTGAGTAGCGCATGAGCTGCAGTGGTCAGCGGCCCATAGCTGACTGCTAGCGTCAGGGCCAGCAAACCAGAGCTGCCAAGACCCTTCTACACCTCCACGCGGTGATCCTGGATAACAGGCTGCAGCAGGGCAGACTGGCTAAGGAGAGGGATCGAAGAGGGAATGCTAACCAGGTACTATAAAAATGACAGCTGAAGTCGAATGTGTTGGACCGGAGGATAGCCCTAGCTTCTATTCAAGAACATGGCATACCACCTCGACTCCAGATTTGGCCTTCTCCACACAGGACATACACCATAAAATAGACCGCCAGGTGCTAAACCAACTGGCAGGTAGCGACCACAGGCCGATCAGGCTAACCATTGACATGGAAGTAGGCCCACAGGAAACAAAACCGCTCCCACGTTGGAATTACAAACGAGCCGACTGGGACAGATTTGCAATCCTAACAGATGGGCTGTGTGAAACCATCAACACACGAAACACCAAAATGAAGCCCAAGGTAGAGAGCCTAAGCAAGGCAATAATGCAAGCCGCCACTGAAACCATCCCAAGAGGAGCTAGGAAAAACTATAAGCCCTACTGGAATGATGAGTTGCAGAAAGTGGAAGATGCAGTAACAAATGCTAGGAACATGGCAGAGCGAGAAAAATCCATGGAGGCAAACATCGCCCTCAAAGCCGCCGCGGCGAAGTACAAACACACTCTCAAGCAAACAGCAAGAGAAAGCTGGAAAAATAAAACGGAAAGTCTAAACCTGGACAAAGACGGGAACAAGCTATGGAAGCTAGTCAGAGCCATGAACGACGAAACCCCGTCAAATAAACAAATTACTATCAAGCAGGGCGAAAACTTGATCACAGGTAAGAAAGCCGCAAACGCCTTTGTCGATCACTATGCCAGAGCAAACCACATCGAGGTCCCTGCAGATAAGCATACAGACATTAGCGAAGAACTAAAGGGACACGAAAACATGAATACGGCTCCTGAAGAGCACATGATGGCCAAACTAACAATGCGCGAAATGGAAGAGGCTATGAGAACACTAAAGAAAAGGAAATCTCCCGGAAAAGACGGGATAACAAACGAAATGCTGATGGGGCTGAGCCAAACAGCGAAGAAGAAACTGCTATCGGTTCTGAACCAAAGCTGGAAAAGGGGAATTGTACCACAGGCATGGAAAGATGCAATACTGGTACCAGTACCAAAAACAGGAAAGGACAAAACAGATCCAAATGGATACAGGCCCATAAGCCTACTGAGCTGTGTCGGCAAGCTGATGGAACGGATGATAAACACCAGACTGATGTGGCATCTGGAAGAAAAACGAATACTAATTCCACAGCAAGCCGGCTTTAGACAGCACAGATCCACTGAGGACCAGGTCATCCTCATAGCCCAAGAGATAGAAGATGCCTACCAGGCACAGAAACACACAGTAGCTGTTTGGGTGGATCTGGAAAAGGCATTTGACAAAGTCTGGAAAGATGGACTTAGAGTCAAGCTAAGAAGAAGTGATGTCTGTGGGAAGATGTACAAGTGGATCAACCACTACCTCAAACAAAGAACGGCCAGAGTCCAAGTACAAGGGCAGATGAGCAAAAAGGTGACACTCGAGCAGGGAGTACCCCAAGGGGGAGTATTGTCACCCACACTCTTCCTGGTATATATAAACGATATTACAGAGAATATACCAAGAAGAGTCCATAGCTCAATGTTTGCAGACGATCTGGCTATGTGGACCTCTGAAAAGAATCTCACCATAGCAAGAAATCGGATGCAGACGGCACTAACATCGCTGGAAGAGTGGGCGAACTCATGGCTGGTCAAAATAAACGAGGAGAAAATAACATGCACAATATTCTCGCTCTCATTAAAACCCCAAAATACCAAATTAAGTCTAAATGGTAAAATCCTGCAGCCAAACGACAACCCAACCTATCTGGGAGTCACATTTGATCGGCGCATGACATGGAAAAGTCAGATTGAGAGAAACCGAATGAAAGCCAGAGAAAGAATGGCAATCATGAGGAAACTTGCTGGCACAAGCTGGGGAGCAGACGAAGGCATACTAAAGAAACTGTACACTGGAAGAGTGAGACCAGTTCTCGAGTATGGCATTGCGGCATGGACAACAGCAGCGAAGGCGAACTTCGATAAAGTTAACAAACTTCAAAACCAAGCCATGAGAATTATAACAGGTGGCATGAAGTCAACGCCAATTGTAGAACTTGAAAAGATTACAAAACTGCAATCCATGACCGATAGAAGAGACTGCAGAGCCCAGCTGCAGTCACAGAAACTCCGAAGACTGACGGACCATCCAATGTACCAGCGACTAAACAATTTGGGAAATGGGAAACTAAAGCGGAGAAACTTTGCAGAAATAGCCAAAGCAAAGATGCACGAAGATCCCATAAACACACTAACAACACCAAAACCCATCACTACTGTACGAAAACCTACCTGGAGGCAGGATATATTTCCAGAGGTGGTAGAAAATATACCAGGTATTGCAAACATACACTGCCAGACTGAAAAAGAAAGGAGAGATACTACCCTAAGCTTCATAACGAAAAGCTACCCAAGCATGGACTGGACCCATGCATACACCGACGGTTCTGTAACAAACACTACACAGGACGGAGGGGCAGGAGCATTCCTGAACCTACCAAATGGCAGAAAAATAACACTGTCATTCGCTACTGGTAAGTACACAAGCAATTTCAGAGCGGAGGCAGAGGCACTGAGGGCGGCAGTGGAAGAAATGGTGACACACAGTGAAAATGAGAGCCATATAGTCCTGCTTACAGATGCTCTCGCTGTAGTCACAGCGCTAAAAAGCCAGAAAAACACTGAGCTTAATGACTTAAGAGCAGCACTCTGCAAACTGTGCCAGCAGTCCGCACCAAAAAGGGTAGTGGTACAGTGGGTTCCGTAACACTGCAACATCCAAGGCAACGAGGAGGCAGACAGACTGGCAAAAGAAGGTGCAAGACTACCACAAACAGATACCAGTATGACGTACGAAGAGTCAAAACGGCTTATCAAAGCCAGATACATGACCAAATGGGAAACCGAACATACTGGTTACACCAAAAACGATGCCTATTACCAGTTGAACCGAAGAGAGCAGGTCGTTGTCTTCAGACTTCGCACTGGCCACAACAGACTGAGGTACCACCTATTCAACAAATTGAAGATAGGGTGTACCGACGAATGCCCGTGCGGTACTGGTAAAATGACCACTGAACATCTGCTGCAGAACTGCCCGACATACGAGGATCAGAGAGAGCAGATGTGGCCATTACCAGTGGAACTGCAAGACAAGCTCTATGGCAGTAGCGAGAGCCTCAGGATGACCGCCGCTTTGTTCGAAAAAATAATGGTTACTGTCTGACTGTGTACGCAGAAGAAGAAGAAGAAGAAGAAGAATGTGTTGGACCGAAAGATGCAAATATCGCAGTCAAGCTGTTAACTACGACACAACGCATTACGTTCTCTGGACTACATTCTGCAACTTAATCCCTTTCAGGGTTTGGTAGCGGGAGATTGAGAACGAACGAAGCCAAGCCAAGATATTCAAAGACTTCAGAAGCTTACTTCAAGCCATCTCAAACACCAAAGACAAGATTGACTCTCACGAAATAAATTATAACGTCGCGTTGCTGTCCCAATAACTAGATCTAGTCCTACAGTGGATTCTGGTTCACTGTGGGATTCTTTGAAATGAAAAGGCAGATAAGCTTGCAATAGCCGGAAGTGGCGACACACATCCACAGACATAAACAGAAACAGAAACAAAGGCACTTATCAAACTATCGATCATGATGCAATGGAGAGACCAACACACAAAGTACAAGCTAGGAAATAATGACATCATTAACAAACTTGACAGAGTTAGGCAGACAAAGATCTTCAGACTCAGAACGGGACATTGCATACTCAAGGCCATCTCTACAGAATGTGCGTTAAAGACACCGTCATGTTCGATTACGGAGCACTCAAGCAAAGACCAGAACATATCCTGCAGGAATGTCTCACTTATGCAGACCAAAGAGAGGCAGTCTGACCAGAGGGGGTGACCATGGTCGAAAAGCTGTTGTGAAACGACAAAGATCTGAAACGGACTAGAAGCATAACATCAGTTGGTCGTGAGCCTTGACGGACTAGAAACATAACATCAGTTGTCGAAAAAATAAAGGTCGACGTCTGACAGCGTAAGAAGAAGAAGAAGAAGAAGAAGAAGAAGAAGAAGAAGAAGAAGAAGAAAAAGAAGAAGAAGAAGAAGAAGAAGAAGAAGAAGAAGAAGAAGAAGAAGAAGAAGAAGAAAAAGCGGAGTTGGCTTGGCTTTGTTCGTTCTCAATCTCCCGCTACCAAACCCTGAAAGGGTTTAAGTAGCAGAATGTAGTCCAGAGAATGGAATGCGTGGTGTCGTAGTTTACAAATTGACTGCGATATTTGCACCTTTCGGTCCAACACATCCGACTTCAGCATGCATTTTTTGAGTACCGAGTTAGCATTCCCTTTTCGATCCCTTCTCCTTAGCCAGTCTGCCCTGCTGCAGCCTGTTATCTACGATCACCGCGCAAAGGTGTAGAATGGTCTTGCGAGCTCTGGTTCGCTGGCTCTGACGCTAGAAGTCAGCTATGGGTCGCTGAGCACTGCAGCTCATGCGCTGCTCCGCATCTTGATCCCAGAAACTGTAGTTGAAACAGTTTGATCGCTGTTGGACAATTTGACTTCATGATTTCAGACTTACAAGGAGATCAATTGCCATTGAATTAATTCTCTATGTTGTATAATCTGTCCAATTAATCTGGTGTACCAACCCTTCCATACAGAGGTATGATATTATGTTGTCAACAACATGTTTGTGAAGTCAACATGTGCGCTTGAGAAGCCACAAACGGACATCTGTAACGGACAAGGCATCAGTGTCGCCAGCAAGGGAAAAGTGTATCCTGTTGTCATACAAATCCCACTGTTGCATGCCTGTGAAACATGGACATTGTATATCCCCAGAAATCAAAGTCGTTTTCAGATGAACTGTCTGCGCAGATTACTCAGGATTGGTCGCAGGACAATAAACCCAACTTTGAAACTCTTGGTAAGTGAAACATATTGAGCTTTCATTCGCTTCAGCAAAAATCCCAAACAAGACAGACGAGATGTTCGCATGTCCAAAGAGCACCTCCACAAGCAGTGAGATCAGAGAGATAAAGTAAACTCTAGAGACACAAGCAGTGAGATCAGAGACATAAAGTAAACTCTAGAGAAACAAGCAGTGAGATCAGCGAGATAAAGGAAACTCTAGAGACACAAGCAGTGAGATCAGAGAGATAATGGAAACTCTAGAGAGACAAGCAGTGAGATCAGAGAGATAAAGGAAACTAGAGAAACTGTTTAAAAATGTTTCTGGACAGATTCTTCTTCTTCTTCTTCTTCTTCTTCTTCTTCTTCTTCTTCTTCTTCTTCTTCTTCTTCTTCTTCTTCTTCTTCTTCTTCTTCTTCTTCTTCTTACGCTGTCAGACGTCGACCTTTATTTTTTCGAAAAAAGCAGCGGTCATCCTGAGGCTGTCGACACTGCCATAGAGCTTGTCTAGTGTTGCCTCTCTGATCCTCGTATGTCGGGCAGTTTTGCAGCAAATGTTCAGCGGTCACTTTCCCGGTACCACACGTACATTCGTCAGTGCCACCTATCTTCAATTTGTTGAATAGGTGGTACCTCAGTCTATTGCGGTCAGTGCGAAGTCTGAAAACCACGACCTGCTCTCTTCTGTTCAACTGGTAATAGGCATCGTTTTTTGTGTAGCCAGTATGTTCAGTTTCCCATTTGGTCATGTATCTGGCTCTAATAAGCCGTTTTGACTCTTCGTATGTCACACTAGTATCTGGTTGTGGTAGTCTTGCACCTTCTTTTGCCAGTCTGTCTGCCTCCTCGTTGCCTTGGATGTTGCAGTGGGATGGAACCCACTGTACCACTACTCTTTTTGGTGCGGACTGCTGGCAGTCAGTTAGTGCTGTGACTACGGCCAAGGCATCTATAAGCAGGATTATACGGCTTTCATTCCTTTTACCTGTCACCATTTCAGATTCAATATTGATGACCTTTTCTGTTAGATGCGTACACAGAACTGCTTCCCCTGGCGGTCTAGCGTTACACAATGTGCTCAGATTGCAAAGTGAAAAATCATCGAAAAGGATCCGAAAAAGCGAGCCGAAGAAATACCAACACGCATAACGACCTGACAGCCTCCTCACAAACGTGTCCCAAAGGCAGTAGAGTCTGCCATGCCAAGATCCCACTTTGCACTTATTTCAATCAAAACATTATTTCCTTCATAGATCCTCAACAAATAATCACCAAGTCGGTCTGACAGTAACCAGCTCTTTCTACTCGACCATCTCTAAATCAGCAAGTACCCCCCCCTCCCTCCCTCCTGCCATCATCAATAAGTTAGCATTTAATTTCCTTCACCACGTTGGTGTAGGAGGTTCAGGGGTCTGCAGGTAAGGCTTCCGTCTCGTGTTCCGGAGGTCACAGGTTCGAATCACTGCGGACACGGGATTCTTTCACGTTGATCTTATGGTAAAACATCTCCTGACCTCCAGGGGTTGAGATCGGATTTCCGTGTTCAGTGTTGAGCACGTCAAAAATCCCTTAGTAGTTAGAAGTCGAAAAGAGTAAGCTGCCTGGACAAAATTAAAATAAATTAAAATTAATAAATTGTTTGGTTAAAAAATCTACCCAAATTTTTTGGACCATCCACCAAGCCTAGCTAGCCGCAGGAAGTTTTGAAATACATACTACGCATAGCCGAAGTCTCTGGCTACCTGGCAACAGCCATGTCTATTTGAATACCAAGTGTTCTAGGTAAGACTGTGTATAGTGGCCTAACTTTATTGCGCCTTCTTCTTCTTTGCGTTCAGCATCATTCAGCATCATGCTATATCTGCAGGCCAGTCGCCATGATGAAGTCTGTAGTCTTCACCAGGTCGGAGCGGCTGCCCCACAGCTTTTGTCTCAGCTCCGCACCCTCTGGCCAGGTCTGGCATATCATTTCCCTATAGATTGGCATTCTTGTAGAACATGCTCAGGGTTCTGGCCTGCTGTTCCACATGGCCACTCATCGGTGTGTGAGATCTTCAGTCGGTACAGGTGTTCTAGTAGTCTGCAGTGTTCAGTTCTCAGGCAAAATAAGGTAGTTTATTGATTTCTTTTGAGTTGGTGAATTGGGTCTGGTGTACTGCTTATGTTTCTATCTTCTCTCCATTGGTGTATATACTGATTTCTGATGATGTTCTTGATTTCTCTGTATGATACTCGATGATTAAATTGTGCCGTTTTGCTGCCATCTTTTGCCAGAGCATCAACTCTTTCGTTTCCCGTGATTCCGCAATGGGAGGGTAGCCACTGGAGCGCTATTGTTGAGGATCTCTGGAGTTTTCCCAGTTCTGATCTGATCTCCGATAACAGTGGTTCGTTGTTTGTTTTTAGTATTGTTTCTAATAGTTCTCTGCAGTCCGTGAATACAGCTAATTTTGTTGGAGGTTGTCTTTTTGTTTGAAGTATTCTCAGTGCTCGCAGGAGGGCCATCGATTCTGCTCTAAGGTTTGTGGACAACTTTCCTGTTGGGAGAGCCTCTTCTGTTATATTTCCTCTTTTGTGTCTTATGAATATTCCTCCTCCCCCGTTTCGGCCTGCCCTCTCTGCTGAACCATCTGTGTACACCTGTGTCCATTCTTTGGTATTATATTTCTCCTCAATCATTGTTTGTGCTAAAATTTTCAGTTCGTGGACACTGTGTTGATCTTTTCTTCTTATTCCTGGGATCTCTGTACTTATTTCGATGTTGTTTATGTTGCAGCTTTACTCTTCATAGTTAATAAGCATTTCTATTTCTTTATTGCGCCCAACCTGAAGGCTGAAAAACTAAACCAGCTCTCTCTCACTTTCTCTTTCTCTCTACAAATATATATAAAGTTATAGCCCATCGCAAGCGTTGATGGCTACAACATCAGACGCTTTTGGCTAGATAATGTGATGTGCGCTGTATTTTGATTATAGTGAGGGAGTTTTGCGCTGGTCATCAATCTCACTCTTGTCCCGAGTTGCCTTGGATCAGTGGCGCGATTATTGGTCAAGACGACTGGAGGTAACTCAGGAGCAGTCACTCTGGTCTTACCTCCCGTGAGACCAGGGGTCGCTTGAAACTTGCAGGATTCGATGGCCCACCGTTTCCGTTTATCACTGTGAGAGGCGAGTGCTTTAACCTCTTGACTACAGCGACCCCAAATATATATATATATTTCTTAGCTCTTAGATATATAATTTTAGTTCAGTATTACAATAATACCAAGAATACTTTATCAAACATTTATCTATAGAGAATAAGACACGTAAATGAAGACTAATTCACACACAACGTAAACCTCTTTACATTTTAACAGCAATGAAACACATAATAAAAATGTAAGGAGCCGAGAAACGTATTGTGGAGGAATACAATTGAGAAGGAAGAGATGAAGTCATCGAGTCTGTGAAAAGACAAGATCTTTAAATGAGACAAAAGATTTACAAAGAAAATCAGATTCTCAGATCCTGGGGTTCACGTGACCTTCAGAAATGGCGTATAATGAACAAAAACACAAACAAAAACAAAACGTGGAAATGAAATGCGGATTGATAGATTGCAGACACGATCTAGAGCGAAAGAGGTATAGCGTGTGTGAGATAGAAGAGGGGGAGGATATTAGATGGGCTAGTGTGTGTGAGAGGAATGGGTAAAACAGGGTAGGAAGAGGTAGGTAAGAGTGTAGGATGGAGGGTGAGGTGGTGAGTGGGGGTTGGTGGGTGATAGGAGCGAGAGGGGGATGGTGAGGGGGGTTGGTGGGAGATAGGAGGGAGAGGGAGATGGTGAGTGGGGGTTGGTGGGTGATAGGAGGGAGAGGGAGATGGTGAGTGGGGGTTGGTGGGAGATAGGAGGGAGAGGGGGATGGTGAGTGGGGGTTGGTGGGTGATAGGAGCGAGAGGGGGATGGTGAGGGGGGTTGGTGGGAGATAGGAGCGAGAGGGGGATGGTGAGTGGGGGTTGGTGGGAGATAGGAGGGAGATGGTGAGTGGGGGTTGGTGGGTGATAGGAGGGAGATGGTGAGTGGGGGTTGGTGGGTGATAGGAGGGAGATGGTGAGTGGGGGTTGGTGGGAGATAGGAGCGAGAGGGGGATGGTGAGTGGGGGTTGGTGGGAGATAGGAGGGAGATGGTGAGTGGGGGTTGGTGGGAGATAGGAGGGAGAGGGAGATGGTGAGTGGGGGTTGGTGGGAGATAGGAGGGAGAGGGAGATGGTGAGTGGGGGTTGGTGGGAGATAGGAGCGAGAGGGGGATGGTGAGTGGGGGTTGGTGGGAGATAGGAGGGAGAGGGAGATGGTGAGTGGGGGTTGGTGGGAGATAGGAGGGAGAGGGGGATGGTGAGTGGGGTATGTGGGAGATAGCAGGGAGAGTGAGGTTGTTAGTGGGGGGGGTTTGTGGGAGAAAGGAGGGAGAGGGGGATGGTAAGTGGGGGTTGGTGGGAGAAAGGAGGAAGAGGGGGATGGTGAGTGGGGGTTGGAGGGAGATAGGAGAGAGAGGGGGATGGTGAGTGGGGGTTGGAGGGAGATAGGAGGGAGAGGAGGATAATGAGTGGGGGTTGGAGGGAGATAGGACGGAGAGGGGGATGGCGAGTGGGTGTTATTGGAAGATAGGAGGGAGAGTGAGGTTGTGAGTGGATATAGGTGGAGCATTGTAGGAGGTAAATAAAATTAGGACAAATAACGAAGCATACGAGAGGGAGAAAGGTGAAGGTAGAAATAGGAAGACATGAACAGTTAAGAAGAAACAGAAAGGCAGGATATGTTAGATAGAAACAGGAGTGCAGGATATGTTAGATAGAAACAGTGGGGCAGGATATGTTAGATAGAAATAGGAGTGCAGGATATGTTAGATAGAAACAGTGGGGCAGGATATGTTAGATAGAAATAGGAGTGCAGGATATGTTAGATAGAAACAGTGGGGCATCATATGTTAGATAGAAACAGAAGGGCATCATATGTTAGATAGAAATAGGAATACTGATAGATAGAAACAGGAACGTTCAATAAAGTGCATCTGAAAAACGAAATGTTGCCTCCCAACTATAAAAAGGACTCTTTGCCCTTACGCTGAGAAAGGATCTATCTGGAACAAGTACTGGCTTACACAGATCACGTGTCCACAGCTCTTGTACATTGTCTGTTATGTTGTATAACCAACATATGATCGCTTTATAAATCTAACGAATCAATTTATGTTGTCTTTGTGTTGTTTTGACTTGTTGAAAATCGTGATTGCTAGTATGATTGTTCTGATGCGGTCTTGTCACCCTGGAAATAGGAACACATTTGTGTGCTTCGTTCATGATAATTGTGTAAACAAGTGGACGAGAAAAGCGCGTCAATATTAAGGCATTCAGGACATATATTTTATTCCTAGAACGCTGGTAACAAATGAGGCTGGTCGGATAGTATCAAGGTTACTAAAACCCATCATTACAGCACCAGCTACGATTAGAAGAAAGGTCGCGCTAGAAATCGTACGCAAGAAGCAACAGCCCGACCCGAGACACCCAATGTTTGGACATCTTGTACAGAGCACAAGACTCAAATCCAGACACAACTTCAGAAAATTCAGAACGCCGATATAGACAAGTCCTGAGAGCCGCCGTATCAAGAGATGGCACTAACTGATGCAGGCCCCATAGATGGAACTTCGGGAGGTACGTGCCCCCGAACATCATCTACCATGCACAACATGGAAGTCGCTGAACAGACTGAGGACTGGTGTATCATGATGCAAGAGGAATATAAAACAATCGTGATGCGCAGATGATGACACATGTGACTGTGGCGCAAATACTGGACCCAGACCACCTGATGACCTGCCCCAACCTCCAGGAAACATGCAATAGGCGCGACATGCTAGAGGCAATTGGCTTGGCTTGGCTTCGTTCGTTCTCAATCTCCCGCTACAAAACCTTGAAAGGGCTTAAGTGGCAGTATGTAGTCCAGAGAACGGAATGCTTTGTATCGTAGTTTACATATTGACTGCGATATTTGCACCTTTCGGTTCAACACATTCAATTTCAGCAAGCATATTTTGAGTACCGGGTTAGCATTCCCTGTTCTATCCCTTCTTCTTAGCCAGTCTGTCCTGCTGCAGCCTGTTATCCAGGTTCACCACGTGGAGGTGTAGAAGGGTCTTGGCAGCTCTGTTTCACTGGCCCTGACACCAGCAGTCAGCTATAGGTCGCTGACCACTGCAGCTCATGCGTTGCTCAGATCTGATTCGCCGGCCATGACGCTAGCAGTCAGCTATGGGTCGCTGACCACTGCAGCTCAAACGCTGCTCAGCTGGCCCGGACGCTAGCAGTCAGCTATAGGTCGCTGACTGCTGCAGCTCATGCGTTGCTCAGATCTGATTCGCCGGCCATTACGCTAGCAGTCAGCTATGGGTCGCTGACCACTGCAGCTCGAGCGTTGCTCAGGTGGTTTGACGCTAGCAGTCAGCTATGGGCCGCTGACCACCACAGCTCATGCTCTGTTCAGCATCTTGATCCCACAGGCAATTGACATGGCGATCCATGTCGCTGAATACTGAAACCGGAAAGTATTATCTTTTTTGTGTGCGTTCGCCTTATTTTTCTATTCCCCTAGGCAAGTGTGCGTTGCACTATGCATTTATTTTGCGCCTGTCGGACCAGTGCATCCCTCTTTGGCGTCCATTTTATCTAAAGGACTGCTTACTCCTGCGTTTTCTCAGCGTTTGCTTTCCTGGGTTTAATGGTGAGGGGAAGCGAACCCAGCACCTTCGAGTTGTAAGTGGTGTCATTTAACTACCAGCCCCTCGCTGACCCCTGGACGCATGAAATATGACGTGGAGCTTGGACACAGGAAGTTCAGTAACCACTAGAGCTCTGGTCTGGATGTTATATGTACATTGCTGTATACTTTTTTAGCAGTTCTGAAGACATATAGAAGAACATATAAAAACAAATATGGTGATGTCGTGAAAGTTTCTCATACTGAGTTTATTCAATTCTTGACCACGTTTTGTTTTTGAGGCAGGTTACAGTGGCCTTTCGTAAATCCTGAAGTAAATTCCAGAAGGTGGAATTCGGTCCTTCTAACTGGAGTGCAATATGAGGGCTGTCAGTTGGCCAGGCTGCTGTGGCACATCGAGTTTCCAGTACCACTGTGTGGGAGTGAGGTGATTAAATGTTGATAAATGCGTACACAAATAATGGGTCAGCGATAAAACAAGAAAACAAACCAGATCTGCGTGTCCCACATTGATCAGTATGTTTCACCTGAACCTGATGTTACTCTAACCTCCCACCTGGATCAGTATGTCTCACCTGCCACTGATGTTACTTTTTACTCCCACCTTGATCAGTATGTTTCACCTGTCACTGATATTACTCTAACCTCCCACCTTGATCAGTATGTTTCACCTGAACCTGATGCTACTCTTCGCTCCCAAAATTAGCAAAAGATTTTCTTCTTCCTCGTTCTTCTAATTCTTCTTCTACTTCTTATTCTTCATTCCTTCTCAATCTTTCGCTACCTTGCCCCGAAAAGGTCTTTGCAAGAAGCAGGATGCTGTCCGCAGAACGGAATGCGTTGTGTCGTAGCTTACAGCTTGACTGCGATATTTGCACCTTTTGGTCCGAAACATCCGACGTCAGTTGGCATTTTTAGTACCCAGTTAGCCTCTCCTCTTTGATCCCTTCTCCATAGCCAGTCTGCTCTGTTGCAGCCTGTTTTCCATGATCACTGCGTGGAGGTGTACACAGGTCTTGGCAGCTCTAGCTCGCTGGCCCTGACGCTAGCAGTCAGCTCTGGTTCGCTGGCTCTGACGCTAGCAGTCAGCTCTGGTTCGCTGGCCCTGACGCTAGCAGTCAGCTCTGGTTCGCTGGGCCTGACGCTAGCAGTCAGCTCTGGTTCGCTGGCCCTGACGTTAGCAGTCAGCTCTGGTTCGCTGGCCCTGACGCTAACAGTCAGCTCTGGTTCGCTGGCCCTGACGCTGGTAGTCAGCTCTGGTTCGCTGGGCCTGACGCTAGCAGTCAGCTCTGGTTCTTTGGCCTTGACGCTAACAGTCATCTCTGGGTCGCTGGCCCTGACGTTAGCAGTCAGCTCTGGTTCGCTGGCCCTGACGCTAACAGTCAGCTCTGGTTCGCTGGCCCTGATGCTAGCAGTCAGCTCTGGTTCGCTGGCCCTGACGCTAACAGTCAGCTCTGGTTCGCTGGCCCTGACGCTAGCAGTCAGCTCTGGTTCGCTGGCCCTGACGCTAACAGTCAGCTCTGGTTCGCTGGCCCTGATGCTAGCAGTCAGCTCTGGTTCGCTGGCCCTGACGCTAGCAGTCAGCTCTGGTTCGCTGGCCCTGACGTTAGCAGTCAGCTCTGGTTCGCTGGCCCTGACGCTAACAGTCAGCTCTGGTTCGCTGGCCCTGATGCTAGCAGTCAGCTCTGGTTCGCGGGCCCTGACGCTAGCAGTCAGCTCTGGTTCGCTGGCCCTGACGCTAGCAGTCAGCTCTGGTTCGCTGGCCCTGACGCTAACAGTCAGCTCTGGTTCGCTGACCGCTGCAGCTCATTCAATGCTCAGCACCTTGATCCCATATTTGAGTTTGGCTGTTGCAACACTTATTGTAATATTGAATATGAAGATACAAAACTTGTATGAGATTGACTTATTTACTAAAGTGTCTTTTGCATAGATATCCTACTTGTTAAATCTTCTCCGAATCTGTCCCATTCATTTCTAACACAGATCCCAGAGGAAACTAGCCTGACCTGTTTCCGTCACCTCGCACATGTACCATTTATGGAGACCGATTTTCCATTTCCAAATAGCTATGATTAATGCATAATGGCCGTTCTTAAGTATAGTCCTGGACCGCGAGATGTCAGAGGCGGGGTACTCTCAGTCACTGGGACAAACGACTGCGGAAAAATTCTGCTGGATTTATTCAAATTAGACGCCAGAAATGGCTTCCAATTGACAACGTGAGGCATTTGTCGATTCTGTGGTTCTATTATTCAATTCCACAAGAAATGATGAGGAAAGCACGCATGCACGCGGAGGGATGGAGGGGAGGCTGCTGAAATTGGAGTCGTTGTGGGAAATATTATTCTTCAACTTCAACTTGTCATTTACATTAAGCGAGAATTATTGTGCGGGCCAATGACAAAATGGGTTTCTGCAAAAATACCTCGAATGCATTCGTTCCGCTTTTGTCTGTTCAGATGTTTGAAATTTTGAGTTTTTAACATTTCATTTCTTCTTTTGCTGATTTGGTTTATTCTGTTCTCTTCAACTTTGGGGTCTATATGTCCTCTTTTATTTTCTATTCAGCTTATAGTTTAAACAGGATGGGGTATCCAGTGCTTTGTCCAACCTTCCGTTGTCGTCTTTTATAACCTGCATTTATTTTTGTTTGATTAAAGGTATGCCTTTGTGGATTCTACTGGCACGTATCTTCCCATACCCATATCTTAGTTCTTTGGGAGATATTAGGACGTATTGGCCAGTGTATTTATGTGTGTGTGTTTCTGTTTGTAGTGTGGACGAATTGACCAGTGTATTTATGTGTGTGTGTTTCTGTTTGTAGTGTGAACGTATTGGCCAGTGTATGGATGAGTGAGTGTGTGTCTGTTTGTAGTGTGGACGTATTGGCCAGTGTATGGATGAGTGAGTGTCTGTTTGTAGTGTGGACCTATTGGACAGTCTATGGATGAGCGAGTGTGTGTTTGTAGTGTGGGCGTTTCTTTTCCAGTGTATGGATGAGTGAGTGTCTGTTGGTGGTGTGGACGTATTGGCCAGTGTATGGATGAGTGAGTGTGGGTATGTTTGTAGTGTGGACGTATTGGCCAGTGTATAGATGAGTGAGTGTGTGTCTGTTTGTAGTGTGGACGTATTGGCCAGTGTATGGATGAGTGAGTGGGTGTCTGTTTGTAGTATGGACGTATTGGCCAGTGTATGGATGAGTGAGTGTCTGTTTGTGGTGTGGACGTATTGGCCAGTGTATGGATGAGTGAGTGTGTGTCTGTTTGTAGTGTGGACGTATTGGCCAGTGTATGGATGAGTGAGTGTGTGTCTGTTTGTAGTGTGGACGTATTGGCTAGTGTATGGATGAGTGTGTGTGTCTGTTTGTAATAATAATTCGTCCACTGTCGTCGATGAGGACCACCGACATCATCCACCTGTCATTATGCAACCTTGAGTATGTGTGTGTGCTCGTCACTGATCACGACAATTCGAGCCAGGTAAAGTCTATGGCACGACTGACAAACGTAGCCAGCATTTGTCTCTGAATATGTCTATGCTCTTAAATTCCTGATGTCACGTCTATCCTAAGCTGCCTGGATATGGAGACCCTCGCTGAGTTCAATGCCGTCTGTCACCGTGCTCTTCCATGTTGAGAGATTGTGAGCCAGGTTCTCCCAGGTGTAAGTGTCTGACAGCACTTAAGGGACTCTTTCAGACTGACATTGATGCACTTTCTAGGACGTCCTTGTAATTGTTCTCCTTCACTTAGTTGGCTATACAGGAGCCTCTAAGGAAGCCTTTCGTCTGACATTCGGGCAAGGTGGAAAGCCCATTTCAATTTGGATTTTTGCAGAAGTGAATGAATACTTTGCATGTTGGCTCTGGACATCACTTCAGTATCTGGGATAGGGTCCTGCCAGCGTTTATGTCAGTGTGTATCTGTTTGTAATGTGGTCGTATTCACCAGTGTATGGATGCGTGTGTGTATTTGGTAGTAATGTGTTCCACTATACCAGTTTTGCAGTAAAGTAGTTTGTGACAATCCTTTCTCTATGTGAAGAAATGGTCAAAGCGAGACAAATCCCTCAGGCTGCAGTACGGACATTACTCTGTACCACCCTCCGATAACTATTCAACTAGTAAGAGGAGTGCGGCAGGGCGAGTCAAAGCTTTTCACCGCAGCGCTTGAGGATATCTTCCAACAGCTGAGTTCGGCTGATAGAGGAATACATTGTTGTTGTTGAATGTTTACAATGAGTAGGTTAATTTTTTGTGTGCAGGGAAAGGACGTTAAGTGGCAGGTTGCAGTAGCTTTCCTCACATCCCGAGCGTGCTGATGAGGGTCGACCGGGGTCTTTCAGACGGTTGTGCTATGATTGGGTTCATCTTCGTGTCGCTCACTACTACGGGAATCACGTCAAACCTCACCTTGTTAGCCACACTGTTGTCCTCGACAACAGCCCGTTTCCAGGACGACCAACGAGGTGGTCAGGTGAGGGTCTTGGCCAGTATATTTCTCCTGACCCTGGCTAACATTGTCTGATCAGTGTGTTTTGGCTGACCAGACGTTTGCCTCATCGTCCCAGAGGAATAAATACAGGCTCACCCAACTAAGATTTGCGGACGACATTGTGCTCATCAGCCCCACCACCGTGGAGGTCCAACACTCCCTGAACGAACTGGATGAGGTCGGTAGAGGTGTCTGACTAAGGATGAACAAAAAGAAAACGCAATGTCTCCGAAACCCTTACTGCCCCAAATGCGAGATCGGGATCAAGATGCTGAGCATGAGCTGCAGTGGTCAGCGACTCATAGCTGACTGCAAGCGTTAGGGCCAGTGAACAGTAGCTGACTGCTAGCGTCAGGGCCAGCGAACCAGAGCTGACTGCTAGTGTCAGGGCCAGCAAACCATAGCTGACAGCTAGTGTCAGGGCCAGCAAACCATAGCTGACTGCAAGCGTCAGGGCCAGCAAACCATAGCTGACTGCTAGCGTCAGGGCCAAGGAACCAGAGCTGAGCAGCGCATGAGCTGCAGCGGTCAGCGACCCATAGCTGACTGCTAGCGTCAGTGCCAGCGACCCATAGCTGACTGCTAGCGTCAGGGCCAGCGAACCAGAGCTGACTGCTAGTGTCAGGGCCAGAAAACCATAGCTGACTGCTAGCTTCAGGGCCAGCAAACCATAGCTGACTGCTAGTGTCAGGGCCAGCGAACCAGAGCTGAGCAGCGCATGAGCTGCAGCGGTCAGCGACCCATAGCTGACTGCTAGCGTCAGTGCCAGCGACCCATAGCTGCAAGACCCTTCTACACCTCCACGCGGTGATCCTGGATAATAGGCTGCAGCAGGGCAGACTGGCTAAGGAGAAGGGATCGAAGGGGGAATTCTAACCCGGTACTCTTCTTCTTCTTCTTCTTCTGCGTCAGACAGTAACCATTATTTTTTCGAAAAAAGCGGCGGTCATCCTGAGGCTGTCGCCACTGCCATAGAGCTTGTCTTGCAGTTCCACTGGTGATGGCCACATCTGCTCTCTCTGATCCTCGTATGTCGTGCAGTTCTGCAGCAGATGTTCAGCGGTCATTTTACCAGTACCGCACGGGCATTCGTCGGTACACCCTATCTTCAATTTGTTGAATAGGTGGTACCTCAGTCTATTGTGGCCAGTGCGAAGTCTGAAGACAACGACCTGCTCTCTTCGGTTCAACTGGTAATAGGCATCGTTTTTGGTGTAACCAGTATGTTCGGTTTCCCATTTGGTCATGTATCTGGCTTTGATAAGCCGTTTTGACTCTTCGTACGTCATACTGGTATTTGTTTGTGGTAGTCTTGCACCTTCTTTTGCCAGTCTGTCTGCCTCCTCGTTGCCTTTTCATGTTGCAGTGTGATGGGACCCACTGTACCACTACCCTTTTTGGTGCGGACTGCTGGCACAGTTTGCAGAGTGCTGCTCTTAAGTCATTAAGCTCAGTGTTTTTCTGGATTTTTAGCGCTGTGACTACGGCGAGAGCATCTGTCAGCAGGACTATATGGCTTTCATTTTCACTGTGTGTCACCATTTCTTTCACTGCCGCCCTCAGTGCCTCTGCCTCCGCTCTGAAATTGCTTGTGTACTTACCAGTAGCGAATGACAGTGTTATTTTTCTGCCATTTGGTAGGTTCAGGAATGCTCCTGCCCCTCCGTTCTGTGTAGTGTTTGTTACAGAACCGTCGGTGTATGCATGTGTCCAGTCCATGCTTGGGTAGCTTTTCGTTATGAAGCTTAGGGTAGTATCTCTCCTTTCTTTTTCAGTCTGGCAGTTTTTGTTTGCAATACCTGGTATATTTTCTACCACCTCTGGAAATATATTCTGCCTCCAGGTAGGTTTTCGTACAGTAGTGATGGGTTTTGGTGTTGTTAGTGCGTTTATGGGATCTTCGTGCATCTTTGCTTTGGCTATTTCTGCAAAGTTTCTCCGCTTTAGTTTCCCATTTCCCAAATTGTTTAGTCTCTGGTGCATTGGATGGTCGGTCAGTCTTCGGAGTTTCTCTGACTGCAGCTGGGCTCTGCAGTCTCTTCTATTGGTCATGGATTGCAGTTTTGTAATCTTTTCAAGTTCTACAATTGGCGTTGACTTCATGCCACCTGTTATAATTCTCATGGCTTGGTTTTGGAGTTTGTTAACTTTATCGAAGTTCGCCTTCGCTGCTGTTGTCCATGCCGCAATGCCATACTCGAGAACTGGTCTCACTCTTCCAGTGTACAGTTTCTTTAGTATGCCTTCGTCTGCTCTCCAGCTTGTGCCAGCAAGTTTCCTCATGATTGCCATTCTTTCTCTGGCTTTCATTCGGTTTGTCTCAATCTGACTTTACCATGTCATGCGCCGATCAAATGTGACTCCCAGATAGGTTGTAACCCGGTACTCAATAAATGCTTGCTGAAGTCGGATGTGTTGGACCGAAAGGTGCAAATATCGTAGTCAAGCTGTAAACTATGACATAACGCATTCGTTCTCTGGACTACATTCTGCTACTTAAGCTCCTTCATGGTTTGGTAGCGGGAGATTGAGAACGAACGAAGCCAAGCTAATTGCGACATCAAGTTAGGAAATGAACAAGTCGAGGATGTCAGCTCCTACCTGGGGCAGGTAAAATAAATGCCACCCACACCCTAGACCAAGAAATCTCAAGACAATCAGCTGCAGCCTGGTCTAGCTTCAATACCATAAAGCCTCTACTCCTGCATCTGAAAGGGCACATTTTTTCAAATTCTGGGGTCATTCCAGCCATGATCTACAGATGTGAAATATTGAATCTACGGAACGCGGATGCAGAGAAACTACGCATCACACAGCGAGTGGAGGGGATCGAACCCAGCACCTCCTGGTTGTGAGACGTGCCACTTAACCACTAGCCCACTCCGTCGCCCAATCAGATCGAATAAAGAATGCACAAATTTGAGAACGGACTCTATTTCGAGACGTCATGGAGGCTGCGTTGTCTCGCAAATATTTCTGGGCTGGTCACGTGGTGCGAAACCAGATAACAGATGGGCACTCAGAACGATGTTTTGGTGGCCCTATAATTATACACGACCACGCAGCCGCTTACACATACCTTGCCGAGATGGTCTGTTGAGAAACCTAGGTCCGAAATGGAACGACACGGCGAAAGATTGGACTGCATATTGTTGACTACATTGTTGTCTATATATATATATATGGAAGAAGCCTAGCCATGACAATGCAGAGACTGAACAGCCTGAAGAAATTATGGCAGAGTACCAACACAATGATAACAGTAAAAGTCTTGAGAGCTTGTGTTTTTCCTGTGGCAGCTTCCAGACAAAGAATCTAATCCTTCGAGTGAAAATGTTACCGAAAGATCCTCACAATACCTTTGACGGAGAACAAGATAAATGTAGACATTCGGCAAGAGTTGAGCAAAGAAGAGAACTGGCTTATAAATTCCATTTTAGCTTGAACATGCAAATTCTTTGGTCATATCACGAGACACAACGTTCTCGAGAGAACAGTGATGGACGGTATGGATCCAGGCAAAAGAGGAAGGGGTTGACCAAGAAGACGATGGCACCAAGATATCCAGGAATGCATGGGTATGACTTCTGCGGAGGCTGAAGTTCTGGCGCAAGAACGAGTGTCTTTCAGACAAACTGTGATGGGAACGACGTTCTATAAAGGACATATGCTACATGTTGATGATGATGAAATATATATATATATATATATAGAAAGAGAGAGAGAGAGAGAGAGAGAGAGAGAGAGAGAGAGAGAAAGAGAGGGAGGGAGAGATAGACACATTACACGTATGCAGCAAGTTCCGACCAACGATAAGTTTGACATTTTTCCACCCAGTGGAAATGTAATCAAGAAGGCAATCAGACACATGTCTAACGGTAATGCACCTGGATTATGTCCACTTCCTGTTGAAGTGTACAAAGTAGGGGTTCCAATCCTGCTTCAAGGACTAATGTCTTTGTTTCGCTCAATTTGGGATGAAAGGAATACCCCATATCTCAGCTCTTTAAAGATACCTCTCTTGTCCAGCGATAAGGCAATCGTCATCCCTTCAATAACCACAGATAAATCTCAATCCATGTAACTTGCGGGTAAAATTCTCGATCGAGTCCTGCTGAATCGCTTAATTATCTAAAGCCAGGCATATTCCCAGAAAGTCAGTTTGGTTTTCAAGCGGGCTGAGGGACATTCGATATATATATTTGCAACTCACATACTTCAGAGAATAAATACCAAGATCAGCATCGCGACCTGTACAAAAGTATTGACCAAACCTAGTCTTTGGCGCTGTAAATAGTCGAGTTCTGGCAGATCATCACTACTATATAGTGGCCAATATTTCGGGCAATGAAAGAGCTGATATCGTGGCTTCACAAGCTCCCATCATGGGTACATTAGTGATGGATAGATGTGATATTTTTAAACCAATCAATGAAGCCTGCTGGATGAGGACACCACAATAGATGAAGCAGAAATGCACAGACTTCACAGTTTCGACATTAAACGAGATTCGAGCGGAGATGGGCGCAGGAGAGTGTACAACCAGCGAGATACAAGGACCATCAGCATACAAACCTTACGCCATTTGATGAGAGAGACTGAGCACCTATGGGCATGCCCGGAGTGCAGTGACGTCGATTCTTAGGAACAGAAACAGAGATAGAAACATAAACAGAGACAGAAACAGAGACAGAGAAAAAACAGAAACAGAGACAGAAACAAATAACAGAAACAGAAGTAGAGACAGAAACAGAGACAGAAACAGATACAGAAACCGAAACAGAGACAGAAACAGAGACCGAAAAAGAGACAGAAACAGAGACAGAAACAGAGACAGAAAAAGAGACAGAAACAGAAACAGAAACAAAGACAGAAACAGATACAGAAACAGAGACCGAAACAGAGACAGAAACAAAGACCGAAACAGAGACAGAAACAGAGACCGAAACAGAGACAGAAACAGAGACAGAAACAGAGACAGAAACAGAGACAGAAACAGAGACCGAAACAGAGACAGAAACAGAGACAGAAACAGAGACAGAAACAGAGACCGAAACAGAAACAGAAACAAAGACAGATACAGAAACAGAAACAGAAACAGAGACATAAACAGAGACAGAAACAGAGACAGAAACAGAGACAGAAACAGAGACAGAAACAGAAACAGAAACAAAGACAGAAACAGATACAGAAACAGAAACAGAAACAGAGACATAAACAGAGACAGAAACAGAGACCGAAACAGAGACAGAAACAGAGACAGAAACAGAAACAGAGACAGAAACAGAAACAAAGACAGAAACAGAGACAGATACAGAAACAGAAAGAGAAACATAGACAGAAACAGAGACAAAAACAGAGACAGAAACAGAGACATAAACAGAGACAGAAACAGAAATCGAGACAGAAACAGAAACACATAAATAGAAACAGAAACAGAGACAGAAACAGAGACAGAAACAGAGACAGAAACAGAGACAGAAACAGTAACAAAAACAGAAACAGGGACAGAAATAAAGACAGAAACAGAGATAGAAGCAGAGACAGAAACAGATACGGAAACAGAGACAGAAACAGAGACATAAACCCTATATATGGCTACGCCCTCATATCTATGATAATTGTTCACCAATTCCTATTGACTTGATGGTTCAAGCACTAGATGGAGAAGGATTGTCTGCGACCGTCCCAGTCATAAATCGTGAATATCAGAGACATGATGGTCTTCCTTACAGATTCCCTGTCAGTCATAATAGCACTCAGAAACCATTACAACAATGAATTGGACAGACTGTCTGAGACCATCATGAATGCCAGCTTTAATTTCAATTTCAACAGAGTGAACATTCTTGGGATCTCTGCACGCTGTAAGATACACTGTGATGAGGAGGCAGATATCCTGGGAAACGAGGGAAGCAGTGGATCCCTGAATATTGTAAGATACACGGAAATGAGGAAGCAGTGGATCCCTGCACATTGTAAGATACACGGTGATGAGGTATCAGATATCCTGGGAAACGAGGGAAGCAGTGGATCCCTGAATATTGTAAGAGACACGAAAATGAGGAAGCAGATATTCTGGCAAACGAGGGAAGCAGTGGATCCCTGAATATTGTAAGATACACGGAAATGAGGAAGCAGTGGATCCCTGAACATTGTAAGATACACGTAAATGAGGAGGCAGTAGATCCCTGAACATTGTGAGATACATGTAAATGAGGAGGCAGATAGAGTGGCAACAGAGAAAGGCGCCGAACCCCAAACTGACGACAGAGCTACATAAGAAGAAATGAAGGCAATGATAAAATTTAACTTCAGAGACAAGTGACACAGAGAACAGCCAGGATCTGATATAGCAGACACATACTACCCTTTGCCAAGAAAAGATCAAGTGACAATATTCAAGCTTCGAACGGGTCACTGCAGACTGAAAAATCATCTGTTGAACACATAAAAAATTGAACATTCAGAAATGAGCCCAAACGGTGGAACATGTTCTGCTGATCTGACAGCTCCACGAAAGGGACTACATGGCCTTCCGCAACCTAATTGCGAGATAAACTGTATGGCGATGGGACAGGAATGAAAAAGAGACCCAGGTTTAAGAGGGAAATGGATACGATTAATTGAGAACGAACTGAGAAGAAGAAGAATAAATAGTGTTACGGTTATCTGCTACACTCTTTAGTATTGTCTTTGGATCCATGATATCTGATAATGTATAGTCAACTCATAGCAGCATACCTATCAGATACGGGACACATGATCAGCTCTTCAATACGAGCCACTTGAAGGTGTATACCAATGTGAGAGAAACCAGCATTTCAGATCTCTTCTACGCTGACAGCTGAACCCTTAACACCTGCCTAGAACGGGATATACAGGTAAACATAAAGTGCTCAGAACGGGATATACAGTTAAACATAAAGTACTTAGAACGGTATATACAGGTAAACATAAAGTGCTCAGAACGGGA
The DNA here is from genome assembly GCA_036924085.1 of Ariolimax columbianus. Classification (NCBI taxonomy): domain Eukaryota; kingdom Metazoa; phylum Mollusca; class Gastropoda; order Stylommatophora; family Arionidae; genus Ariolimax; species Ariolimax columbianus. Next base: position 10,504,022 of record JAVGWX010000011.1, on the reverse strand, counting down.
TATACAGTTAAACATAAAGTACTTAGAACGGTATATACAGGTAAACATAAAGTACTCAGAACGGGATATACAGGTAAACATAAAGTACTTAGAACGGTATATACAGGTAAACATAAAGTACTCAGAACGGGATATACAGGTAAACATAAAGTACTTAGAACGGTATATACAGGTAAACATAAAGTACTCAGAACGGGATATACAGGTAAACATAAAGTACTCAGAACGGGATATACAGGTAAACATAAAGACATTTGTCGGTGGCCTGCTCTTGTCTGACAATCAACACAAAGAAGACTAACATACTCTTCCAGTCTGCCTCTTGGAATCCTCGCAACAAACCTAGCATCTCTATACATAACTAACGTCTCCAAGCAGTCTATAGCATTATCTACACTGACAGTAGCTGTACCCTCATCCGAGCAGCCAATATTTATTCTCAGGTAATTACAGGATAGCCTATTCAAGCCAAGCTGCGGTTGAATGACTACAAGTGAATGTAATCCACAAGACATCAGTATCGCCATCAATTTTTTTGTTTTTTTTGTTTTTTTGTTTGCGTTCGCCTTTTTTCTCTTATCCCCAAGTCGGTGTGTGTTGCACTGTGGCGTTTATTTTGCGCCTGTCGGCCCAGTACATCCGACTTCAGGATGCATTTTATGTAAGGGTCTGCTTCCTCCTGCATTTTCTAAGGGTTTGCTTCCCCGGGGTAACGGCCGGTGCTGTGATCGGGATCGAACTCAGCACCTTTCTGTTGTGAGCCGTGCCACTTAACCACTAGGCCACGCAGTCCCCTGCAACACATTTAAAATTGTATTCTGCTAACGACTCTTAAGTTTGCCTGCGAAACAAAAAGAATCTATAGCAGACTTGCCAATTAACTCGAACACTTCCATGCGGTCTCTCTCGGCAGACTGTTAAGAATTAGCTGGCAGGACAAAGTAAAGAATTAGCGGGCAGGACAAAGTTAAGAATTAGCTGGCAGGACAATGTTAAGAATTAGCTGGCAGGACAAAGTTAAGAATTAGCTGGCAGGACAAAGTTAAGAATTAGCTGGCAGGACAAAGTTAAGAATTAGCTGGCAAGACAAAGTTAAGAATTAGCTGACAGGACACAATTTAGAATTAGCTGGTAGGACAAAGTTAAGAATTAGCTGGTAGGACAAAGTTAAGAATTAGCTGGTAGGACAAAGTTAAGAATTAGCTGGCAGGACAAAGTTAAGAATTAGCTGGCAGGACAAAGTTAAGAATTAGCTGGCAGGACAAAGTTAAGAATTAGCTGGTAGCACAAAGTTAAGAATTAGCTGGCAGGACAAAGTTAAGAATTAGATGACAGGACAAAGTTAAGAATTAGCTGGCAGGACAAAGTTAAGAATTAGCTGGCAGAACAAAGTTAGGAATTAGCTGGCAGGACAAAGTTAGGAATTAGCTGGCAGGACAAAGTTAAGAATTAACTAGCAGGACAAAGTTAAGAATTAACTAGCAGGACAAAGTTAAGAATTAGCTGGCAGGACAAAGTTAAGAATTAGATGATAGGACAAAGTTAAGAATTAGCTGGTAGGACAAAGTTAAGAATTAGCTGGCAGGACAAAGTTAAGAATTAGCTGGCAGGACAAAGTTAAGAATTAGCTGGCAGGACAAAGTTAAGAATTAGCTGGCAGGACAAAGTTAAGAATTAGCTGGCAGGACAAAGTTAAGAATTAGCTGGCAGGACAAAGTTAAGAATTAGCTGACAGGACAAAGTTAAGAATTAGCTGGCAGGACAAAGTTAAGAATTAGCTGGCAGGACAAAGTTAAGAATTAGCTGGCAGGACAAAGTTAAGAATTAGATAACAGGACAAAGTTAAGAATTAGCTGGCAGGACAAAGTTAAGAATTAGCTAACAGGACAAAGTTAAGAATTTGCTGGCAGGACAAAGTTAAGAATTAGCTGGCAGGACAAAGTAACTATGAAATCCTCAACATGTTTAATTTGGATCATTCATATGATTCAATAGCGAGTCCAGATACGGTTGGTGAAACAAGTTGTTTTCATGTCTGACAAGCTCCATCCGTAGCAGCGACTGCTCAGAACAGGTAGTCCCTCATTAGATGAACAGAAGAAGCGTTACAAAGACTATAAATTGTAGCAGACCCACTCAACCCTACTAGTTGTCACGGGGACAAATTATTATTGTGACAAGTATCAGTCTTATCTCCCTTAGTCCTATTAATTCCCCTGTCACAAAAAACAAAAATGGAGCTAGAAAAACTGATTCCTTCACAAAAATACAATGGATTCATTTATTGACATAACTTGATAGAATCACAACGATACATTCTGAGCTATCATTATCTAAGCTCTATTCTCAGAGGTTTCTGGCATCTAGCCGGATGTCGCCTATGTAAATTAAACACAGTTCGAAATCACTTGATCAATTCTAATGTATGTCTTCTCCTAACAACATCATCTAATTTCTAGCTATCTATTTGGTTCTGTTTCTCGTCTCATGCAACTTGGATGACCTCTGATTTTCCGGCAGCTTCGTTCTTTCCAGTTTTGCGTGGAATACAGATCTCAAATTTAAACGATGGAGTGCAACTACTGCTGTCTTGACCACACCTTTTTTCTGACATAAGGTTTTACCAAAGTCCATTTAGGAAACGCTCGTCTGACTCACTAGGACACTCTCGTCTGACTCACAAGGACAATTCCTCCCAAACTTTACATCCCAGGGCCGACTAAAAAATGGAACTTATATTGTGCCAAAGTTTATAATCAATCCATGCTCCACACAGAGAAATAACACAAATTAATGGTACAAAATGTCCACCAAACACCAACATTTGCTTTGTGTTTCTCCGAAGCCGAGTACGACACAACAGTTTGGATAATCCTTTTGATACATTAAACAATGAGAATGATTTGATAGTCAACAAATAGCTGATAGTTGACACATGCAAGTTCCGTTGTTTAGTGAGCCTTTTAATGTGACGTTTCAAGGGGATTTCTCCGAGAGTCAGAAAGCCTACATCTACAGTAGGCTGTGTTTTTACTCACCCTTTTTCTGACGCGGTGCAGAGATCTCGATCATGTTTGGTGTCTTGCCTACATCCTTTTCCTTACAGGGTTTTACACAGCACACTTCTTACACCATACCGAGACTTCGACCAGTATGGGTGTTTTACCGTACACCTTTTTCTGGCAAAAAGTTAACACAGTGAACTCGACAAGCACTTTGGGCCTGCTTTCCTTGCATATCTATTCTGCAATCTTTGCAACATTACGTTTTATCTGTCTCATTTTGTCAAGACTGCAGATGAGCGCTAGTCACGTTGTCCAATACTTTGGGCAATTCATATGACAGCTTTCGTGACCTCTAATACTCCAGAGCTCAAAACACCATCGCCCACATTTATCCAAACAATTCTCTACTATATCACTTGTGAATTTGGTTTTTCTATTTCCCTCACCATTCTTCTAAAATATGACTCTCTTCACAATTTCAACCTCTACCCACAATTTCTGCCTTCATGTCGTGCAATAATACTCAAGTTTGACCCGCGAGGGTCACATGTCCAGCACTTAGAACAACCGCAATGAATTATGGATAATAAGAGTCAATAATAAAAGACAGTAATTTCTGTTCGTGGCCCAGCCAACTTTGCCGTGACCTGATTTCAGAGAATGGAACGTTACATTTAGGAACAAGGCTGACTGTTCGAAATGACAGATACATTTAAACTTTAAGTTTGGATTGTCTGTGTTTCTCACCGATCCTCTTGCTTACTTGCTGTTTGGTTTAGACTGACCTATTTGAATCGAAATAGCGGCAAGTTACAATCAGCTTTCAATGGGCTTTGGTTCGGGATCATGGTTGGGATCATGATTCGGGATCATGGTTGAGATCATCCCTATGATCTTTTTGGAAGCCTGCAGAATCCCTGACCCTGTTACAAAATGTCTGTGAAAAAAATAAACACTAATGCCAACTCTTGGGAGACGCTTGCACAAGACGGTCCAGCCTGGCGCAGCTATATAATAATACAAGGTGCTCAGTCGCCGAGCGGAATCTCAGTGAAAGCGAGCTGCACGAGGAAATTGACAATGTGACGATCCTGTGGTCGACTTCTTACATGCGTGTCCCACGTGTGCTAGCGCCAGCATGCTATGATTATTATCATCATAATAGGTGTCTCAATCTCTGTAGACCATGCGCGAGGCGACCTGTGAGTTGTAGCCTACTCTATTTCCTGCATTTCGACACAGTCTGCTATGACGGTAAAGGCCTATCCGCGAGTGACAGTGTCTGCCCCAAATCGTACAACCATGCCGAGGGGGCTGGCTTGCCGAGGTGTTCCTTGATGTTAATCGTGTATACACATTTGATTCTTGGTGCAATCTATGTTTTGTTAACGGTTATATTCATTGGAGCAAGCATTTCAAAAAAATAAAAAAAAACATGTAGTTTGCATCACTATCATCATCTGATTTATCAGTCCTACTTCTTCTTCTAACGCTCTTAGAGGTCGACTTAAATTTGTTCAAAGAAAGCAGCGACCATTTTTAGGCTGTCGAAACGACAATAAAGCTCGTCTAGTGTTGACATTGGTGATGACTATGTATGCTTTCTCTGGTCCTCGTATGTCGGGCAATTTTGCAGAAAATGTTTTCCAAGTACCACATATTCATTCTTCAGTATCACCTTTCTTCATTCTATTGAATAGATGATACCTCACTCGGTTGTGGCTTGTGCGGATCTTCAAGACCACCCCCTGCTCTCTTCTTTTTAACTGCTAATAAGCATCATTTTGTGTTTAGCCAGTATGCTCTGTTTCCAATTTGTCCATGTGATTAGCTATGAAACTGGCTATAACGTTATCTGAGCATGTCTCTTCATTTCGCCAACGACAAAAACAACACCATGTCTATGCCCCCTAAAATATTAGGCAGAAAACTTTCATGTGTCATATTGTGCCCCAGCCAACGCAATGTTCGTTCTTGTATTATTTGCAATAATTGTCTTTGTGTGACTACCTTAGTGAGGACATTGTCATTGGATCTCTCTTTTCTCCAATTCAATTTCGGCATCCTAAGGTAGCACCACATTTCAAGCGTCTCCAAGCTTTTTCATTCATGTTTCAGCCTCACAATGCAATTAACCAATGAGTAATGATGATTCTTTTCTTCACTGAAATCCCGATATTGTTTGAGGTTAGCAACGTCTGTTTTTCTTTTGAAGGTCTATTTTGCCAACACAGTCCATGTTTCCTAATGTCGGTCTCATTGCGGGCATCTTTTGTTATGTTTTAGGATTAACGAACGCCTGAAAAATGGCAAATTTATATATTTTTTTAATGCAGTCGGTAAATTTTTGTATAACGGTTACAGAAATAGACGTATGGCATTTATAGAAAGTAGGCACATCTTGTTCTACGTAATGTTTGTTGTTTATTCGTGTACTTTTTATTTATTTATTTCGCTTGTGTATGGTTTGTGCCTTTCAGCATCAGGTTATGAAGAAGTTTCTTGACCGAGACGTAGTATGTGCTTCGTACACGGGGAGCTTTACTGCTTCTGTTATTTCTGCTATCCATCTTTTGCGTGGTCAGTCCTTGCCTTTACATCCATTGTATTTAAATAGCATTTCTTTCTGAGATCATCTGGTGTTTGACGTGTCACGTGGTGGAACCATTTGGTTTGCTGCCTCTTGATGAGGTCTAGTTCTGGTGTTGTACCAACTTGTTTCCTATTATCTTATTTTCTGATTCTATCCATTATTATCTTATTTTCTGATTCTATCCATTATTGTTACTCCAAGCATTCTGCGAAGACATTTCATTTATGTTGTTTCAATGTCTCTTTTATCTTTGCTTGTCAATATCCAAGTTTGGCCCTATTAGCACAATGTGGGTAAAAATATCGTGTTGTATAGTGTTCTTTATGTATCCATTGTCACGTGTTTACACTATAATATCGGGGACATTTGCCCAATGCTTTGTCTTGATTTGTCACATCTGTGTTGGATTTAAGTGACTCCTTTGCCATTCACTGAGATTATATTACCCAAGTTCGTGAACTTTTTCGTCGTTTTTACTTGTTAGTTTTGTATAAATATATTTGTTTTTGTTTCTTTTCCTGCAATCGTCCTAACTTCGGTTATCTCTATGTTGGTTTTCATACCGTAATCCGTACAGGTCTCATCAAGATTGTTGATACCTTCCTGCAGTTGTTCTCTGGGGTTGCTATTACTGCTTGGTCATCAGTAAAGAGGAGTTCATTTAAGTGATCACTGAGGTTGGTTTCCTTGTCAATTATTGTTGGCTTTCTTACATATTACGTCTGTATATCTGATAAACAGTAAAGGGAGTAGTACACAACCTTGCCGTACGCCGGTCCTAATATGACATTGTTTCGGAATACCCTGTTTTTGTTCTTTATGTACATTGGCTATTCACATAAAGACTTTTACATAGATTGGTCAAATGTTTTTCTTTACTCCATAACGTTCATGAGCGTAGTCTACTTTTCCAGTATTTTACATAATATCTTTCCAGTATGGCTAAGCAATGATATTCCTCTATTCGCGTACTAAACTTGGCAATACTTTTTAAAAATTTAGCAACATATGCCAAAACGGCAACCTTTTTACAATTTAAATATTGCGTAATATCCATCAACGACCACCATGGTACTCTCCGTGGCTATATTCTTTAGTATACCAGGAAATGCTTGTGCTAAATTGTATGTGGGATTGTGGCAAAGGAAATAAAAAGTAGAGGTTGTTCTGGTTATGGCTGACAATGATAGAAATTACAGAAATGTCGAATATAAAAATTATCAAACTTCCCTCGTGACATCCGGTCCTACGACATTTAATATATTAGATAATGTTAACCAAAATGATAGTGTTTATGATAATAATAATAACTATAAAAATAATAGTAATAATTTAAAAATAAATTATAATAACACTAATAATAATATCAATAGTAATAATAACGATAATAATAACGCTAATAATAACACTAATAATAATTACAATAAACACTAACAATACGAATAGTAATAATAATAACAATATACATAATTACAATCGCAATTATAATAACAATTATTATAAAAACAATAACAGTAATAATAACAAATAATACTAATAATAATAAACATACGAATAATTCTAAGAAGAAGAAAAATAAGACGAAGAAAAGTGATCCTGTGCTGTCCACTATTGATGATTCTTCTCTGGTAACAGCTGGTAGAGGCTTCTCTGACATTCTGAAGGTGGGCATGTGATCCCTCGCATCTACAGAGCCCACATTGCCCAGTACTATCTATTTTGTGCGGGATATATTAACGCATCAAATTTCCAGATGACCAGGAAATCAGTTGGTGTTGAACCTAACCCAGGAATGAGTTGTCATCTTAGTCTATATGTTGTACCTAACCCAGGAATGAGTTGTCATCTTAGTCTATATGTTGTACCTAACCCAGGAATGAGTTGTCATCTTGGTCTATATGTTGTACCTAACCCAGGAATGAGTTGTCATCTTGGTCTATATGTTGTACCTAACCCAGGAATGAGTTGTGATCTTAGTCTATATGTTGTACCTAACCCAGAAATGAGTTGTGATCTTAGTCTATATGTTGTACCTAACCCAGAAATGAGTTGTGATCTTGGTCTATATGTTGTACGTAACCCAGGAATGAGTTGTCATCTTGGTCTATATGTTGTACCTAACCCAGGAATGAGTTGTCATCTTAGTCTATATGTTGTACCTAACCCAGGAATGAGTTGTCATCTTAGTCTATATGTTGTACCTAACCCAGGAATGAGTTGTCATCTTAGTCTATATGTTGTACCTAACCCAGGAATGAGTTGTCATCTTGGTCTATATGTTGTACCTAACCCAGGAATGAGTTGTCATCTTGGTCTATATGTTGTACCTAACCCAGGAATGAGTTGTGATCTTAGTCTATATGTTGTACCTAACCCAGAAATGAGTTGTGATCTTGGTCTATATGTTGTACGTAACCCAGGAATGAGTTGTCATCTTGGTCTATATGTTGTACCTAACCCAGGAATGAGTTGTCATCTTGGTCTATATGTTGTACCTAACCCAGGAATGAGTTGTGATCTTGGTCTATATGTTGTACCTAACCCAGGAATGAGTTGTGATCTTGGTCTATATGTTGTACCTAACCCAGGAATGAGTTGTCATCTTGGTCTATATGTTGTACCTAACCCAGGAATGAGTTGTCATCTTGGTCTATATGTTGTACCTAACCCAGGAATGAGTTGTGATCTTGGTCTATATGTTGTACCTAACCCAGGAATGAGTTGTGATCTTAGTCTATATGTTGTACCTAACCCAGGAATGAGTTGTGATCTTGGTCTATATGTTGTACCTAACCCAGGAATGAGTTGTGATCTTGGTCTATATGTTGTACCTAACCCAGGAATGAGTTGTCATCTTGGTCTATATGTTGTACCTAACCCAGGAATGAGTTGTGATCTTGGTCTATATGTTGTACCTAACCCAGGAATGAGTTGTCATCTTGGTCTATATGTTGTACCTAACCCAGGAATGAGTTGTCATCTTGGTCTATATGTTGTACCTAACCCAGGAATGAGTTGTCATCTTGGTCTATATGTTGTACCTAACCCAGGAATGAGTTGTGATCTTAGTCTATATGTTGTACCTAACCCAGGAATGAGTTGTGATCTTGGTCTATATGTTGTACCTAACCCAGGAATGAGTTGTGATCTTAGTCTATATGTTGTACCTAACCCAGGAATGAGTTGTGATCTTGGTCTATATGTTGTACCTAACCCAGGAATGAGTTGTGATCTTAGTCTATATGTTGTACCTAACCCAGGAATGAGTTGTCATCTTGGTCTATATGTTGTACCTAACCCAGGAATGAGTTGTCATCTTGGTCTATATGTTGTACCTAACCCAGGAATGAGTTGTGATCTTGGTCTATATGTTGTACCTAACCCAGGAATGAGTTGTCATCTTAGTCTATATGTTGTACCTAACCCAGGAATGAGTTGTCATCTTGGTCTATATGTTGTACCTAACCCAGGAATGAGTTGTCATCTTGGTCTATATGTTGTACCTAACCCAGGAATGAGTTGTGATCTTAGTCTATATGTTGTACCTAACCCAGGAATGAGTTGTCATCTTGGTCTATATGTTGTACCTAACCCAGGAATGAGTTGTCATCTTGGTCTATATGTTGTACCTAACCCAGGAATGAGTTGTGATCTTGGTCTATATGTTGTACCTAACCCAGGAATGAGTTGTGATCTTGGTCTATATGTTGTACCTAACCCAGGAATGAGTTGTGATCTTAGTCTATATGTTGTACCTAACCCAGGAATGAGTTGTGATCTTGGTCTATATGTTGTACCTAACCCAGGAATGAGTTGTGATCTTGGTCTATATGTTGTACCTAACCCAGGAATGAGTTGTCATCTTAGTCTATATGTTGTACCTAACCCAGGAATGAGTTGTGATCTTGGTCTGTATGTTGTACCTAACCCAGGAATGAGTTGTGATCTTGGTCTATATGTTGTACCTAACCCAGGAATGAGTTGTCATCTTGGTCTATATGTTGTACCTAACCCAGGAATGAGTTGTGATCTTGGTCTATATGTTGTACCTTACTCTGACATGAGGTGGGATCTTGGTCTGTATGTTGTACCTTACTCTGACATGAGGTGGGATCTTGGTCTGTATGTTTTTACGAACTCTGAAGCGAGCGATTTTACACCAGTTAAATTGTTATAAAACTGTCGTGACGTCTATTAAAATGGATTATCTGTTTTCCATAGATCGCCTTCACCGCTCAATGGTATATTGCTCTCGGATGAATGGTCAGCACGTATAGTTCTTTTAACTTGACCAGCCGCTCTTTTTCTACGATGGAGAATCGATAACTTCTTTTCGATTGCTTGTCACTAGTAGCTTCTATGGAATAGAAAACTAACCTCCTACACAACCTTCCATAGTCGCGCAATACAACATTCTCCGAAGGTTAGTTTTACTTATCTGTGATCCGAATTTGAATCTCCATTAAAACAAGCGATGTAGTCATTCATACATGTTAAATGAATACGGACTTGAAAGTAGTCTTCTGGATTTGAAAAACAGTATTAGAAAATGTAGCCGACTGAAATTACAATATACTGACTGAGTCAATCGTTACCATCGTAGGCTGTACAGGGTTCTCAGAGAGAACAATCTATTGTCCTTCTGCTGGAAATGTTTCAAGTCGTGCTCTTTGTCTCTCAGAAACGATCCATCTTTTGGAGGATCGACCATGCAGGGTCGTCCTTCGAGGTCTCCGCGACCGGCGACGACTCTCCCTGGAAACCAGGTTACATTTTTGTGGATCCTGTGTGATTCCGGTCTTGTACAAATCCGAGACCTGGACGGTCTTGCAGGGGAATCGGAAGTGACGTCAAACAAAAACGTATAATTGAGTCCGTAGACTTAGACTGAGAACTCTCGTTCGACACAACTCAAGAATGCTTCGTCAAGACTGGATTCAGCATCGGCTCTCTTTCTTCGGCCGTGTGATCCGCCTCTCTCGGGAAGCCCGGCTCGACAGCGTCTACTCCTGTCCCGAGAAATAAGGTGGGGGTAACGACACGCTCAATGCCTGCCTGAAACAAGTCGACTCCACATCACTTGCCCTACATGCTGTCACTAACTCTGCTATCAACCATGGACACGGCAAACATCACTTATGATTGGTTGCCTGAACGGATTATTTGACTAATTTGACTCAGATATCTGGCTCACTTGCGCTTTTGGTTCCCTTGACTGCCACATCCATCCATCGAACCATCCATCCCTCCAACCATTCCTCCATCCATTCATCCATCCATCCATCCATTCATCCAACCATCCATTCATCCATCCATTCATCTATCCATTCATTCAACCATCCATCCATCCATTCATCCATCCATTCATCCATCCGTTCATCCATCCATTCATCCATCCATTCATCCATCCATTCATCCATCCATGCATCCATTCATCCATCTATTCATCTATCCATCCTACGATCCATCCATCCATTCATCCATCCATTCATCCATCCATTCATCCATCCATTCATCCACCCATTCATCCATCCTATCATCTATCCATGCATCCATTCATCCATCTATTCATCTATCCATCCAACGATCCATCCATCCATTCATCCATCCATTCATCCATCCATTCATCCATCCATTCATCCATGCATCCATCCATTCATCCATCTATTCATCTATCCATCCAACGATCCATCCATCCATTCATTCATCCATTCATCCATCCATTCATCCATGCATTCATCCATTCATCCATCCATTCATCCATCCATTCATCCATCCATTCATCCATGCATTCATCAATCCTTCCAACCATTCATCCATCCATTCATCCATCCATTCATCCATCCATGCATCAATCCATTCATCCATCCATCCATCCATTCTTCCATCTATTCATCTATCCATCCATCCATCCATTCATCGATCCATTCATCCATCCATTCATCCATCAATTCATCCATGTGTTCATCTATCCATCCAACGATCCATTCATCCATTTATCCATCAATTCATCCATCCATTCATCCATCCATTCATCCATGCATTCATCAATCCTTCCAACCATTCATCCATCCATTCATCCATCCATTCATCCATCCATGCATCAATCCATTGATCCATCCATCCATCCATTCATCCATCTATTCATCTATCCATCCATCCATCCATCCATTCATCGATCCATTCATCCATCCATTCATCCATCCATCCATCCATTCATCCATCTGTTCATCTATCCATCCAACGATCCATCCATCCATTCATCCATCCATTCATCCATCCATTCATCCATCCATTCATCCATGCATTCATCCATCCCTCCAACCATTCATCCATCCATTCATCCATCCATCCATTCATCCATCCATTTATCCATCCATCCAACCATCCATCCATCCATTCATCGATCCATTCATCCATCCATTCATCCATCCATTCATCCATCCATTCATGCATCCATTCACCCATTCGATCCATCCTCCCACCCATTTCATATGTCTCACTTATCTAATCCATCCAGCAACACACCCATCCATTCATTCACTCATCCATCTATTGACCCATCCGCTGACCCATTCTCGGTCCATCGATCTACCCATCGTATTTATCTATGATTCATATACACTGCTTAATACACCCCAAACCAGAGTTTATATCCCTCACAGCCACATCCATCATTCGCTGCCCAATTGCATGCAGAACACTGTACCTCATTACACAGTCTCTTCCCATTTCATGTCAGTTACAAGGCTTATGAGAGATCTCACGTCTGGTGCATACAGAACCTTCATCAGTAATGTAATGATCTGTATCAACATCGTCATGATTATTATCTTCACTTCCAGCTTCATCAATATCATCATCACAAATTGTGTTATCCTCTTCATCACCACTACCACCATCATCAATACCACCAGCAACATTATTACCGTCACCACCATCAGCAGCGTCCCAACAATCACCAAAAAACCATCACTACCACTACCATCATCATCATCGCCATCATTATCCCAGTCATCAACACAATCAGTACCATCACCTTCACTAACATCGCACATCATACACATCGTCATAATCAGCATCATCATGATCGTCATCCCTATCATCATGATCCTCATTATCCAAATCACCATTATCACCATCACCATCCCAATCACCATGATCAAAACAATCACCATCAATACCGTCATTTAAATCTGTTACGTTTCTATGAATTTAGTCATTTGTATATGTTTAGATACATTTGATGTACGAGGAAGGTATGCATGAAGAAGATCAGAGTTCTGGAAGGTATGCAGCAGAAGATCAGAGTTCTGTAAGGTATGCAGCAGAAAATCACAGCTGTGGAAGGTATGCAGCAGAAGATAAAAGTTCTGGAAAGTATGCAGCAGAAGATCACAGCTCTGGAAGGTATGATCAGAAGATCACAGCTCTGGAAGGTATGCAGCAGAAGATCAACGTTCTAATTGTGTGCAAACTAGTGTAGAAGTCTCCCTGACACTTTGCAAGTGCACACCTCTTCAAGGACAGTTAGGCTGCTGAACTTGAACAAAAACTTTAAACCTTCCTCTATTACAAGACACAGAAAACAAACAACGGGGACTTCTGCCGAGTACAGTAGTCTTGTTGCAACATGACAATGCTCAACAAGCATTTATCTCCCTCTTCATGTAAGTGTACGTATAACGGTCTCCTAGCAACAGTCTTCGTCTTGTTGAACTTTCAGAAATCAGTCGCTCGGTTTTTACAATCCCAACGCACCGTGTTCTTCTTCTTCTTCTTCTTCTTCTTCTTCTTCTTCTTCTTCTTCTTCTTCTTCTTCTTCTTCTTCTTATTCTTCTTCTTCTTCGTACGCAGTCAGACAGTAACCATTATTTTTTCGAAAAAAGCGGCGGTCATCCTGAGGCTGTCGACACTGCCATAGAGCTTGTCTTGTGGTTCCAATGGTGATGGCCACATCTGCTCTCTCTGATCCTCGTATGTCGGGCAGTTCTGCAGCAGATGTTTAGCGGTCATTTTCCCGGTACCACACGGGCATTCGTCGGTTCCACCTATCTTCAATTTGTTGAATACGTGGTACCTCAGTCTATTGTGGCCAGTGCGAAGTCTGAAGACAACGACCTGCTCTCTTCTGTTCAACTGGTAATAGGCATCGTTTTTGGTGTAACCAGTATGTTCGGTTTCCCATTTGGTCATGTATCTGGCTTTAATAAGCCGTTTTGACTCTTTGTACGTCATACTAGTATCTGTTTGTGGTAGTCTGCGCCTTCTTTTGCCAGTCTGTCTGCCTCCTCGTTGCCTTGGATGTTGCAGTGTGATGGGACCCACTGTACCACTACCCTTTTTGGTGCGGACTGCTGGCATAGTTGACAGAGTGCTGTTCTTAAGTCATCTGTAAGCAGGACTGTATGGCTTTCATTTTCTTTATGTGTCACCATTTCTTCCACTGCCGCCCTCAGTGCATCTGCCTCCGCTCTGAAATTGCTTGTGTACTTACCAGTAGCGAATGACAGTGTTATTTTTCTGCCATTTGGTAGGTTCAGGAATGCTCCTGCCCCTCCGTTCTGTGTAGTGTTTGTTACAGAACCTTCGGTGTATGCATGGATCCAGTCCATGCTTGGGTAGTTTTTCGATATAAAGCACCGTGTTCAATTTCTTCTTCTTCTTCTTCTTTTTCTTCTTCTTCTTCTTCTTCTTCTTCTTCTTCTTCTTGTTCTTTTTCTTCTTCTTCTTGTTCTTCTTCTTCTTCTTCTTCTTCTTCTTCTTCTTCTTCTTCTTTTTCTTTTTCTCTCGCTGTCAGACGTCAACTTGAATTTATTCGAAGAAAGCAGCTGTCATTCTCAGGCTGTCGACACTGCCATAGAGTTTGTCTAGTGTTGCCACTGGTGATGGCCACATGTGCTTTTTCTGGTCCTCGTATGTGAGACAATTTTGCAGCAGATGTTCAGCGGTCATTTTCCCTGTACCACAGATGCATTCGTCCGTACCACCTATCTTCAGTTTATTGAATAGATGGTACCTCATTATGTTGTGGCCTGTGCGGAGTCTGAAGACCACGACCTGCTCTCTTCTGTTCAACTGGTAATAGGCATCATTTTTTGTTCGATTCCAACCGTGTTCAGTTTGGCAGACACTGTATTTTTTCATAGGAAAGTAATGGCGACCTACCGTCCTGCATACATGCCAAGAAACTTGTAACAGCCAAATAGGCGGCGTTTGTATGAAGCGACGTTCTGCAAAGGACATGCTACTTACTTTACTTTTAAAGGTTATATGCCTGGTCCTACTGATATCTCTACCGGGTCGCTGTGGTCGAGAAGTACAGCACTCGCCTCTCAAAGCGATGAACGGAATCTCGCAGGTTTCAAGCGACCTCTAGTCTCAAGTGAAGTGGGACCATAGAGCCACCAGTCGTCTTGACTTATGTCTTGCCACTGGTTCAAGGTAGTTCGGGACGAGAGAGTGGGGTTGATGTCCATCGCAGTTTTTACCCTCACTATAATCCAAATACAGCACAAGTTACATCATCAAGACAAAACCGTCTGATGGTGTCACCATCATCGCTTGTGATGGGCAACTAACTTAACTACTACTACACTATTAACTACTATTACACTAACAACAACAGCACCTACTACTGCACCGACAACAACTACTACTATAATAACACAACAAAAACTTCTACTACTACTATTACACTAACAACAACAGCACTAAATACTGCACCGACAACAACTACTACTATAATAATACAACAACAACTTCTACTACTACTATTACACTAACAACAACAGCACCTACTACTGCACCGACAACAACTACTACTATAATAACACAACAACAACTTCTACTACTACTGGCACTGCTAACACTACTACTACTACTACTACTATAACACCTACTACTGCTGCTACTACTGTTACTACTACTTTAACACCTACTACTACTGCTACTACTACTATAACACATATTGTCACTACTACTACTGCTACTACTACTACTGCTACTACTATAACACCTACTACTACTGCTACTACTACTATAACACATACTGCTACTGCTGCAGCTGCTGCTACTACTACTAC
>JAVGWX010000011.1:10415839-10483339 GCA_036924085.1 Ariolimax columbianus | reverse complement strand
GGCTGATTGCTTAAGGATCATAGAATCAGAGTTGGTCAATTCTGCTTTTGATTGCCGATCCTGTAAACAGACTGCACACTTGCAGCTTGACTAAGAGGATAGGAATCGAAGAGGGAAGCTAAATCTGATCCAAGATATGCTGTGCTGAAAGGGGATATGTCTGACCGAAAGGCGCAGATACCACAGCTTTGATGTAAACTACTTCAAAACATTTTATTTAGGACGTACGACATTGTAGATGAAGAAAAAGAAGAAGAAAACCAGAAGAAAAAGAAGAAGAACACCAGAAGAAAATGAAGAAAAACACCAGAAGAAAATGAAGAAAAACCCCAGAAGAAAAAGAAGATGAAACCCAGAAGAAAAAGAAGAAGAAAACCAAAAGAAAAATAAGAAAGAAAAATAGAATTGAACACAAAAATATCAATCTTAAACACCATTTATAACATCTCTCATCTGCCTTGGCCCTTCTTCTTCTTCTTCTTCTTCTTCTTCTTTTTCTACTTTTTAGAACAAATAATGCTGTGCTTCTAGCCCGGTGATGTTCAAGAACGAGAATCAGAGTTTCAGGTCTACGAGGTCCCCTACAGCTTTTCGAGCATGGTCGCTTCCCCAAACTTGACTGCCTCACTTTTGTTTGCATGAGTGGGGCAGTGCTGTAGGGTATGCTATGCTGTTTGCTTGGGTGCTCCATAGTCGGATGTTTCTAAAACTCATTCTGTGGAGGTGGGCCTTGAGTCTGCAATGTCCGTTCAGAGTGTTGCATGGCTCTGAACGCAGAGAACAACACAAAACACACTGACACTGCTTTACGAATTCATTACAGACACGTTTAAAAAGACAGACCAAGTTACGCAGTCATTTTCTTTGACACGATGGACTGGGAATAAAGCAATCTTTGTCCATAACCTGTAGTATTTCTGACAGAAGCACAATCAGCACCCCAACCACTGAAGGGCGAAAAACTGCCGGTCTACCGACTTTAATGTATAAAACTGAGTAAACAGTGCAACATTGTCGTGCTGACTGGGGTATACTGAAAAACGAGAGAGCAGATCGGCTGGCAACCGGAAGTACCAGTTACGAACCAACAGATGAAAAGGAGCTGCCGAAGACGGATGTGTCCACCGAAAGATGCAAATATCGCAGTCAAGCTGTAAACTACCGACACGACGTATTTTATACATCATACTACTTGCAAAGCCCTGTACAGGGCTTGATAGCGGGGAATTTGAGAACGAAGAGAAAGAAGAAAGATGAAAAGGCTGACCAAACCAATCAGAGAACCACCAACATTAACACAAGACGCTTTCATAAAATAAGAGGAGGCAGTTGTGCTGCGCCTAAGAACAGAACACAACCGACTCCTGATCACCATGTACATACTACATTGCTTCGTAATCCAGGCATGTGCACTTGCACACAGGCATCTCAGACTGCAGAACACATACAACAGAAATAATAAATTAACTTAACTTAACGTCTTTATACTGGTTTAGAAGACTCTACCGAGTCTGTACACAACCAGTTTCTTTAATAGACCCAACACTAGAGCTAAGTAGACCCGCAGTCAGTTAGGCGCCATCTATAGCTGCTCTTAACAAACCACCTTATGGAAAATTTTTTAACTAGAATTTTCAATTTTGTCTGGGCTGTGGTCAAAAACCTACTCCTTTCGATTTCCAACTGCCAAGGGATTTTTAAAGTTGTCAACACTTACCACGCAAGTCCGATCTCACTACCCATAGAAGTGGGGACGGTTTGGGCTAGTGGTTAAGTGACACGGCTCACAATCCGAAGGTGCTGATTTTGATCCCCATCACAGCACCGGCCATTACCCCACGTAAGCAAACCCTTAGAAAATTCAGGAGGAAGCAAACCATTACATATAATGCATGCTGAAGTCGAATGCATTGGGCCGACCGGCGCAAAATTAAAACCACAGTGCAAACGCACACCGCCTTGGGGATTAGAGAAATAAGGCGAACGCAAAAAAAAAGAACTAAAAAAAACTAACCATAGATCAAGGTAATTTAACAAAAACTGCCACGTGAAAAAATCCCGGTTTTTATCGTGATTCGAACCCGCGACCTGCGGGTACCGATTCAGACAACTTACCTCGAGACCACTGAGTCCACAAACTCATCGACCCATAAAAACCACACTGAAGATAAACTTAATGGGCCTGTATATGAACTACAAATGACATTGAAGTTAACAAAAGAGAATTAAGTTGGGTTTATCATTGTGTCTGTTGAGCAATGTTTGTTGAACACAACAACCGTTTCCGGGCCTTATAGCGTTGCAGATATTACAATATTTTCAAGCGAAGAAAAGAAGAAGAAGAACAGACTGAAGAAGAAGACAATACCTCCTGGCTAATGTAATATTTTCATTTTTCATGTTTCTGCCCTAGTGCAATCTAGGATCAAATCTACAGCTAGTCCTTAGAGGAAGCCTGTATCATAGAATTCGCAGCGGTAATTGTGTAGAACTGTTTTAACATGATCAAGTTGCTAGCACCATGTAATCATTCTAAGTACAGATCCTGGTATAGAGTTTCGTGTTGTTATTTCTCGCGACTGTCTCGATGTGTCAGGACTCGGTAAGTAATGGGGGTGAACGTATCTGAGCAACACATGGACAAAAATATCTTTTGTTGAGTCAATTTAGCACAACGCCAGTGTCGGTGTGACTCATAATGATGATGATGACTCAACCCTCACGCCTTTTAGTATAAACACACACACATACACAAACACACAAACACGAAACACGCCCCTAACACATTTAAAACACACAAGCACGCCTTCTCTCTCTGTTTCACTTAATCTGTCTTTCTATCCCTCCATGTTTCTCTCTCTCATACACCCTCTTTCTCTTTTACTCGCTTTTACGTTCTATTTATCTTTTTTCCTCTTTAGCCCTCTATCTGTCTCGCGTTCTTTATGTGTCTTTTTCTGTTTATTTATACCTCGACCTTTTTGTACTGACTTTCCTCGTCTCTCTCTCTTCACCTCTAACTCTCTTTCTCTCTATCTCTCTTTCTCTCACACACAAACACACACACATACACGCTATCTCCCCCTCTCTCTCTGTCTCTCTTTGGACCATAAAAACTGGCAGACGCTGTCCAAACACCCTGTGATTAAACGTCAGTGGATGTTTATCCAATGCCCATTGGTCATGGAATTGTGAAGAGAAACGGCCCAGCTTGAGAGCTCGGAAGTTCAGATGTATGGACGCTTATTAAAACTAGCGCAGGACTAATGAACGTGCAGGGGCCATCTTGGCGAGGTATGGTCCCAAAGGTTGCCTTCAAGTGATTGAAGCATTGATGGAATATTGGGTCCCAGTCGCCGCGGATAATGAATAAGGTCAAGGCATTCCCATAGGAAGCATTGCTGTGCGAGATATCTTTAAAGACGCCATTGTACTACGTCTCAGTGTTTCATGAGGCTGGATCGCCAGTTCTCTTCATCGCGGCCTTGCATTCCCTAACAGTAAGCCGGGATACCCGTTTACAACTATAATTACTGGAATTTGTCAATATCGAGGATCAACCCTGGCACCTTTGCTGCAAAGACAACCGCTCTACCACTCAGTCGCTGGGCTGTTCGGTGTTTTATTTTTGGTTCTGATTGTTAACTTTAATAAAGGCTAAGATGAAGCGAAAGAGTAATATTTCATTACTTCACTTTCTCTTCCATGTGATCAAATGACCTAATCGATTCGCTCCTCCTAATTTTGTGCTGGACCATCTTCTTGAACTGAGCCCTTGAGACTCCATTTGTCTAGTCTTTCCCGGCTGTTTCTGGTTTGATGTTGTTTGATCTCACCACTCTTCTAATTCGTTCTAGGTCTAATGAAGCTCACAAAGTCAGAACGAATACTCCTTCAGCTATATGTTATATCAGTTTTGGTCTGTGTCAGCGGACTTTCTTGAACTAGTGATTAATCCGATCCTTTGATAACATGAGCTCTTCCACCAATATATATTGTCCTTCCCATCAATATCTATTGTCCCTCCCACCAATATATATTGTCCTTCCCATCAATATCTATTGTCCCTCCCACCAATATATATTGTCCTTCCCATCAATATCCATTGTCCCTCCTACCAATATCTATTGTCCCTCCCACCAATATATATTGTCCTTCCCATCAATATCTATTGTCCCTCCCACCAATATATATTGTCCTTCCCATCAATATCCATTGTCCCTCCTACCAATATTGATTTGTCCCTCCCACCAATATATATTGTCCTTCCCATCAATATCTATTGTCCCTCCCACCAATATATATTGTCCTTCCCATCAATATCCATTGTCCCTCCTACCACTATTTATTGTCCCTCCCACCAATATCTATTGCCTCTCTCAAAATATATATGTCCCCTCCAACCAATATATGTTCTCCCTCCTATCAATATCCGTTGTCCCTCCAACCAATATCCATTGTCCCTCCCAGCAATATCTATTTCCTGTTCAACCAATATCCCTTGTCCCTCATACCAATATCCATTGTCCCTCCTTCCAATATCTATTGTCCCTCCTACCAATATCCTTTGCCCATCTTTTCAATATATGTTGCCCCTTCTACCAATATCTATTATCCCTCCTACAAATATCTATAGTCCCTCCTACTCATATATGATGTTCCTTCTACCATATCTATTGTCCCTAATTCGAATATCAATTGTCCCTACTACCACTATCTATTGTCCCTCCTACCCATAAATGGTGTTCTCTTTACCAATATCTATTGTCCCGCCAACCCATATATGTTGTCCCCTCTACACACACATATATATATATATATATATATATATATTGTTTCTTCTACCCATATATGTTGTCTCTATTATCAATATCTATTGTCCCTACTACCAATTTCGATTGTCCCTCCTACCAATCTACAAATCATCACTCAACATCGCCATAAATAATCAATGTATCATCACTCAACATCGCCATAAATCATCTATATATCATCTCTCAACATCGTCATACATCATCTATGTATCATCACTCAACATAGCCATAAATCATCTATGTATCATCACTCAACATCGCCATAAATCATCTATGTATCATCACTCATCAACGCCATGAATCATCTATGTATCATCACTCATCAACGTCATGAATCATCTATGTATCATGACTGAACTTCGCCATGAATCATCTATGTATCATGACTGAACTTCGCCATGAATCATCTATGTATCATGACTGAACTTCGCCATGAATCATCTGTGTATCATGACTGAACTTCGCCATGAAGCATCTATGTATCATCACTCATCAACTCCTTGAATCATCTATGTATCATCACTCATGAACGCCATGAATCATCTATGTATCATGACTGAACTTCGCCATGAATCCTCCACCAATCGGTGGGGTTGAGATTAGCCTTCTCCAATCGTACATACACCAACAATGAAAGTTCGCTGACCATTCATACAGAAAAATATATACCTTAAGAACCGTTCAGTTGTGAAAGCCAAGATGACCTCATACTTTAGTAGATTGTATTGCCATAGTGAAACTGAGGACACTCCCACAGATGAATCAAGTTCGAAGAATGAATTCAGGTAGCACAATATTGCTAATTCATAGAACGTTTTTTTAATACAAACTCAAATGCATTATGTAATGAAGCCTCCTTGAATGTTTTAACCTAATACTTTTCATTACCTTCTTCTTATTATTATTTCTCCTCCTTTTCTTCTTCCTTTATTCTTCTTCGATCAACTGGTGCAATGCTTCTAGCCTGTTGAGGTTCACTAATGAGATTGTGCATTTAAGATCTTCGCCAGTCTCCTGTAGCATTTCGAGCATGGCCGCTTCCACGGACCAGACTGCCTCTCTTTGGTCTGCATAAGTAGAGCATTCCTGCAGGACATGTTCTGGCCTTTTCTTGGGGGCTCCACAATTGCGCGTGAAGGTGTCTCTAAGACCCATTCTGTGGAGGTGGGACATGAGTCTGCAATGTCCTGTTCTGTGGAGGTAGGACATGAGTCTACAATGTCCTGTTCTGTGGAGGTAGGACATGAGTCTACAATGTCCTGTTCTGTGGAGGTAGGACATGAGTCTACAATGTCCTGTTCTGTGGAGGTAGGACATGAGTCTACAATGTCCTGTTCTGTGGAGGTAGGACATGAGTCTACAATGTCCTGTTCTGTGGAGGTAGGACATGAGTCTACAATGTCCTGTTCTGTGGAGGTAGGACATGAGTCTACAATGTCCTGTTCTGAGTCTGAAGATCTTTGTATGCCCATCTCTGGCAAGATTTTCTTTGCTGTACTTTTTTGACTTGTATTCTTTGAAATGTGAGATCGCAAACACCTCTCACCCCTACGGCAGTAATGCTATGGGATACTTTACTTTACTTTTACTTATTCTTTGTGCTGGTCACTCCATTCCATTGTGATTGATCGTGTTATGAGTGCCTTTGCTGCTGTATAGCTCTGTGGATGACACGTCCGCGTGCGTCCACTTCCGACTTTTGCGAGCTCAACTGTCTTCTCTTTTCCAAGGGTCCGACAACAAAACGATAGTATATACTATTTCGTGTCTAATCTGAATGTGGCTTGAGATGGCTTGGACAACACACGTAGAGTCTGTTAGAATGGCCTTTATTCTTGTCTTTTCAAAACCTAGAACTTGTCCATAGAAACCCACAAGATTTTCTCGTGATAATATCAGATCGATGCTGAAATTGTCTCAGTCATCTCCGAGGAAAAGAACATATTACCGGTTTCAGAACCACATCCCTATGGAACTCAGAGGGAAGATGAGAGAGAGGCCGATATATAAGAAAAATGCTAAAAACCATTAATGCCAAAATGAAGACTATGTACGGGAGCTAGAAACTCAGCGAAGGGTGGCGGCAGAACGAGTGAAGTGGAGAGAGTTTGCTGCTGTCCTTGAAGATGCCACCAGGCGTGATGGTTACCGATAGCTTTCTCAGTCCTTGTTTTCGCGTTCGCCCTATTTCTCTATTCCCAAAGGCAATGTGCGTTGCACTATTTTTTTTATTTCGCGTCTATCGGCCCAGTGCATCTGACTTATGTGGTAGCGTAAGGCGTTTAGAGTTGCGTAGTACTTATCTTATCAGAGATATTCTGGTCACTCGGACCGAAATAAGATATATGGTAGAGTTTAGGTTTAGCTGAGTAGTTTACTTATCTTAAGAAATACAACATGTATCTACACCACGACACGACTTCACACAGAACACACTATATATGATTTAATAACATGCATATCAACAAAAAGAGGAAAGTACATCTAAACTAAATAATCATAATATATATTGAACAATAGGAGGTTTTAAGCACTAGCTTTGATGGTTCCTCCAAGGACAGATACTAAGGCTCTTGTCGATGTACTCCCCTTATTTGCACAATCAACACACAATCCCACACTCGTTCTCACGATCGGGTTACGTACTCAGTCATTCTGTGCATTCCCATGAAATCAGATTACTTTCAATCATATGATCTGTACATCCACATACAATCGGCTTACGTATGCTCAGGCAATCTGTCCATTCACATGTAATTAGATCACGCCTTTTTTAGTCGGCTCACATACTCACATTTGGTTACATACTCAGTCGATCTGTGCATACACATATAATCAGAACACACGTCGTTCTAAAAGTGCCCTGTACATACCACACACATCCAGATCTTGTTCTTACGCGATCTGTACATTCACATACAATCAGAAAACTTACAATCAAACGATCTGTGCATTCACAACTACTTAGATCTTTTCACGTATTCACAGGAATATGTACATTAATATGTAATTAGATCAATTACCGTTTACTAGGTGTCTTGTACGTACGAAACACATTCAGATCTCTTACTGTTCACAGGGTGTCTAACATACATATCTATGGAGCGACTGGCCAAAACTCGAGATGTATGCTGATCCAGTCACCGTGCAAACTCACTCTCACTCCCATACTCCTGACAGCCTCTGAGCATTCTTCCCCATACAGTCTCCTTAGTTTATTTTTGCTGAGTATGTTATAGTATCAAGCAGCTACATGGCTGTCTAATGGGCTTCTGTTGGTTATCTGACTTTGCCTTCACTCTAATTTGGAACTACTCCCAACTAATTGTTGTTCGATGATTATCCACGAATCTCTGTCACTCGAAATGTTGTAGCCGGATCTGACTGTCATCAACACTTCTCTACGCCAATTCGGAATGCCAGAGTGGTCAGCTCCGAGCCCTAACCCCAGCTCAGAACATAAACCCCTGTACCAGACAAAGCCTTCCACCTAAGCCCCTCGTTTCCTTTGTCGACCTAACGTCGACACGGTGATTGACCTTGGCACACATTCAGGCAACCTTTGTTCCCAGAGTCGTCACCCCAATCTCCTCTGCCCTAAGCGCCCATGCTTCAGCTGGAACTGTTACATTAGACAAGCATTTTATGTAAGGTTCAGCTTCCTCCCGCATTTTTTACTGGCGTTCTTCACCGGAGTAACGGCCGGTGCTGTGACTGGAGAGCGAAAGCAGCACCTTCGGCTTGTGAGCCCTGTCACTTAACCACTAGCCCACGCCGTCCACTCATAATCACTGAACATGGATTTATGATCTGAGAGATACATAATTAAAGACATATGACTGTTATGCGAGCTGGCCATAACTGAGTCTGGAAACAATGAAACACACCGAACCTGTAAAACGTATACCACAACTTCTTTAGACAATGAATCAAACTGAAACGTTAGAACATAAATACAAATACTTAGAGAAATATAAAGACGATATGAGAACCCATTCACTGTGACTTATCAATTAGTGTTAATGCTTTAGAATCAGAACATCAGATGCACACAAAGAACAGCAACTTATAAATAGTGCACTTACACCAACCCGTGCTATATGTCAGACTTGGCACTTGTCCAAATAGCCAGGCGTGAAAAGAAATTAGGGTAAATTAGACTTTAACAAGGTATACAAAGTACAGCTGGCTACATGCTTAAGAGTGCACAGTTACAAATTTAAAAAAGAATGGTCCACATTAGATATCAGGACATATTTTTGTAATGTGAAAATTGTGAATGATTGGAATGCATTGCCATACGAAATAGGGGAGCAGTGCCAATTAATGAATTCAAGAATATATTGGATAAGTATAGCTATTTTTAGATCAAGTGAATGTAAAAGAAACTGGTTGTATACAGACTACAAAGGCTTCTAAACCAGTATAAAGACGTAAATTTAAATGTCTAAATATGTCATTGGTATAACTGGGAGCTAGAATAAGAACCGAGGAGATTAGAAATAAGGTAGGAACTGCCTCACGTGTCGAGTGCATTTGGAAACCAGGGATTCTGGCTACATGGCATGAGGAACACCTCGCAGGTGATGGATAGGATAGGTAAGAGGAAACCTTCAACGACACACGGTCACAGCGACGGACGTAACACATTTGTTACGGGAACGACAGCGTACTCGTAGCTCCAGGCGTTGCTGACGGGCACAAGTAGATGGACAAGTGGATGGACAAGTGGATGGGCAAGTGGATGAACAAGTGGATGAACAAGTGGATGAACAAGTGGATGAACAAGTGGATGGGCAAGTGGATGAACAAGTGGATGAACAAGTGGATGGGCAAGTGGATGAACAAGTGGATGAACAAGTGGATGGGCAAGTGGATGAACAAGTGGATGAACAAGTGGATGGGCAAGTGGATGAACAAGTGGATGAACAAGTGGATGGGCAAGTGGATGAACAAGTGGATGAACAAGTGGATGGGCAAGTGGATGAACAAGTGGATGAACAAGTGGATGGGCAAGTGGATGAACAAGTGGATGAACAAGTGGATGGGCAAGTGGATGAACAAGTGGATGAACAAGTGGATGGGCAAGTGGATGAACAAGTGGATGAACAAGTGGATGGGCAAGTGGATGAACAAGTGGATGAACAAGTGGATGGGCAAGTGGATGAACAAGTGGATGAACAAGTGGATGAACAAGTGGATGGGCAAGTGGATGAACAAGTGGATGAATAATTGGATGGGCAAGTGGATGAACAAGTGGATGGATAATTGGATGGATAAGGGGATGGATAATTGGATGGATAAGGGGATGGACAAAAAGAGGGGCAAGTAAATGAACAAATGGATGGGCAAGTGGATCGACACGTGTTTGGGCAAGTGCATGGACAAATGGAAGGACAAGTGAATGGATAAATGGATGGGCAAATAGAGGGACAAGTTGATGGACAAATGAATGGACAAATGGAAGGGCAAGTGGATGGAGAAATGGATGGATTAATAAATGAACAAATTGATGGGCAAGTGGATGGAGTGTGGATGGACAACTGGATGAGCAAGGTTGCTGGACACGTGAGTGGATAAGTGGACGGAAAAGTGGCTGGAAAAGTGGATGATCATATGTATGGGCAAGTGGGTGGACAAGTGGATGGATAAGTGGATCGACAAGTGGATGGATAAGTGGATGACGCAGTTGGGGGACAAGTGGATGGATAAGTAGATGGACAAATGGATGGACAAGTGGGTGGATTAGTGGATGACGCAGTTCGGGGGATAAGTGGATGGACAATTGAATGGGCAAATGGAGATTCAAGTGGATGGGCAAATGGATGGGCAAGTTGAGAGAAAAGTGTATGGATAAATGGAGGGGCAAGTGGATGGACAAATGGAGGGAAAAGTGGATGGACAAATGGAGGGAAAAGTGGATGGACAAATGGAGGGGCAAGTGGATGAACAAATGGAGGGGCAAGATGATGGACAAATGGAGGGGCAAGTGGATGAACAAATGGAGGGGCAAGTGGATGAACAAATGGAGGGGCAAGTGGATGAACAAATGGAGGGGCAAGATGATGGACAAATGGAGGGGCAAGTGGATGAACAAATGGAGGGGCAAGTGGATGAACAAATGGAGGGGCAAGTGGATGGACAAATGGAGGGGCAAGTGGATGAACAAATGGAGGGGCAAGTGGATGAACAAATGGAGGGGCTAGTGGATGGACAAATGGAGGGGCAAGTGGATGAACAAATGGAGGGGCAAGTGGATGGACAAATTGACGGGCAAGTGGATGGACAAATGGAGGGGCAAGTGGATGAACAAATGGAGCGGCAAGTGGATGGACAAATTGACGGGCAAGTGGATGGACAAATGGAGGGGCAAGTGGATGAACAAATGGAGGTGCACGTGGAGGAACAAATGGAGCGGCAAGTGGATGAACAAATGGAAGGGCAAGTGGATGGACAAATGGAGGGGCAAGTGGATGGACAAATGGAAGGGCAAGTGGATGAAGAAATGGAAGGGCAAGTGGATGAACAAATGGAAGGGCAAGTGGATGAACAAATGGAGGGGCAAGTGGATGAACAAATGGAGGGGCAAGTTGATGGACAAATGGAGGGGCAAGTGGATGAACAAATGGAAGGGCAAGTGGATGAACAAATGGAGGGGCAAGTGGATGAACAAATGGAGGGGCAAGTTGATGGACAAATGGAGGGGCAAGTGGATGGACAAATGGAAGGGCAAGTGGATGAACAAATGGAAGGGCAAGTGGATGAACAAATGGAGGGGCAAGTGGATGGACAAATGGAGGGGCAAGTGGATGGACAAATGGAGGGGCAAGTGGATGGACAAATGGAGGGGCAAGTGGATGAACAAATGGAGGGGCAAGTGGATGAACAAATGGAGGGGCAAGTGGATGAACAAATGGAGGGGCAAGTGGATGAACAAATGGAGGGGCAAGTGGATGAACAAATGGAGGGGCAAGTGGATGAACAAATGGAGGGGCAAGTGGATGGACAAATGGAGGGGCAAGTGGATGAACAAATGGAGGGGCAAGTGGAGGAACAAATGGAGGGGCACGTGGAGGAACAAATGGAGGGGCACGTGGAGGAACAAATGGAGGGGCACGTGGAGGAACAAATGGAGGGGCAAGTTGATGAACAAATGGAGGGGCAAGTGGAGGAACAAATGGAGGGGCAAGTGGATGGACAAATGGAGGGGCACGTGGAGGAACAAATGGAGGGGCACGTGGAGGAACAAATGGAGGGGCAAGTGGATGGACAAATGGAGGGGCAAGTGGATGGACAAATGGAGGGGCACGTGGAGGAACAAATGGAGGGGCACGTGGAGGAACAAATGGAGGGGCACGTGGAGGAACAAATGGAGGGGCAAGTGGATGGACAAATGGAGGGGCAAGTGGATGGACAAATGGAGGGGCACGTGGAGGAACAAATGGAGGGGCAAGTGGATGAACAAATGGAGGGGCAAGTGGATGGACAAATGGAGGGGCAAGTGGAGGAACAAATGGAGGGGCAAGTGGATGGACAAATGGAGGGGCAAGTGGAGGAACAAATGGAGGGGCAAGTGGATGGACAAATGGAGGGGCAAGTGGAGGAACAAATGGAGGGGCAAGTGGATGGACAAATGGAGGGGCAAGTGGATGGACAAATGGAGGGGCAAGTGGATGAACAAATGGAGGGGCAAGTGGATGGACAAATGGAGGGGCAAGTGGAGGAACAAATGGAGGGGCAAGTGGATGGACAAATGGAGGGGCAAGTGGAGGAACAAATGGAGGGGCAAGTGGATGGACAAATGGAGGGGCAAGTGGATGGACAAATGGAGGGGCAAGTGGATGGACAAATAGAGGGGCAAGTGCGTGGACAAATGGAGGGGCACGTGGAGGAACAAATGGAGGGGCACGTGGAGGAACAAATGGAGGGGCAAGTGCGTGGACAAATGGAGGGGCAAGTGCGTGGACAAATGGAGGGGCACGTGGAGGAACAAATGGAGGGGCAAGTGCGTGGACAAATGGAGGGGCAAGTGGATGGACAAATGGAGGGGCAAGTGCGTGGACAAATGGAGGGGCAAGTGGATGGACAAATGGAGCGGCAAGTGGATGAACAAATGGAGGGGCAAGTGCGTGGACAAATGGAGGGGCAAGTAAATGGACAAATAAACTTAACTAATCACAATACTACTGGAACTACTATTGCTCGAGAACTCAAGGTTATTCTCTCGAGCAATCAGACACTTTGTCTTTGGTTAACAGCATTCTGATTCTCCTCGCTACTCGTTCTCCAGCCCTTACTCTTGACTTCGTCCCTCTCAGGAAGCCTGAATCACAGAGAATATGTGTGTCCGTGCAGTGTTAGCTTCTGTAATGGCTCATTTTACAAGACAACGTTACTAGATCCATCAACAACTATCTTCTGTCTTATTCTACGATGTGTTTTAAGTGACAATATTCATTTTTACTCAAGTGACACTCTAGTGGTTAGAGCACTCGCTTTTAACGGCAACGGTACGCTATCGGCACGTTTCAGTAGACCCAGCTGTATTGGGGATTTATTTGTAAATAGGTACCTAATCTTAGTTCAGTTCATCCAGTGACATCTTGAGATAGTTGGAGCACCCATGTTGACACCTCCACAATCCTGCGCCATCCCTCTATCTCTCTTTGAGGCTGCTTGTTGTGCCTCCACGAGTCGTAGGTTAGTCCGTTCATGGACGTTGTCTTCCCATCGGTTTCTCGGACCTCCCCGCCTTCGCTTGTCCTGTACTGTGCCCTGTAGTACCATATTTACAAAGTCCAGAGACCTCGGGACGTTGCCGTACTAAGTGAGCTCTCGTCTTTTGAGCGGCGTGAGAAGATCGTTGTACAGTGCATATGTAGTCTTGATACTTCGTCGAACCTTCATCTTGACTTGACGTCTTTATTCTGGTTTAGAAGACTCTGCAGTGTCTGTATCCAACCAGTTTCATTTACATTTCCTTGATTTAAAACTATGCGCATCCATTCTTTTGTTGAGTGCATTAATTGACACTGCCTCTACTATTTTCTGTGGCAATGCATTCCAAGCATTCACCACTCTCTGACTAAAAAAATAATTCATAATATCTAATCTGGACCTTTCTTTAATTAAATTGTAATTATGCGCTCTTGTTCTTGTATGTGATTGTGTTTAAAAAAAAAAAATTGTTATAATCCAATTTATCTTTCTTTTGATTATCTTATGAACCTGTATTGTCACCTCCAATTCTTCAATCTTCTAGACACTGTAGGCCGGTTTTTTCTGAGTATTTCCTCATAACTGTAATTCTGGAATCCCACTATCATTTGTGTTGCTCTTCTTTGTATTTGTTTTCTTGCGTTCGCCTTATTTCTTAATCCCCAAGGCGGCATCCGACTTCAGCATGCATTTTATGTAAGGATCTGCTTCCTCCTGCATTTTCTAAGGGTTTGATTCCCCGGGGTAACGGCCGGTGCTGTGGGGATCGAACCTAGCACCTTTGGATTGTGAGCTGTGCCACTTAACCACTAGGCCACGTCGTCCCTTCTTCTTTGTAAAATTTCCAGCATTTTTATATTTCCTCTACGATAGGACTCCACACCTGTACATAGTACTCCAATCTAATTATAACTAAAGCTTTATACAGTTTGATAATCACTTTCTTGCTCCTATGTTTAATATTACTTGCTATCATACTTAGCATTGCATTTGCTTTTGTTACTGCTAGCACGCTCACCTTATCTCTGTGATTTATTCTAACCCTAGGCCCTTTTCCTTTTCTATTTTTCTAATATTGTTTTGCAATCAGGGCATCAGGAAGGTGAACAATATATGAGAGAAGTGTATTGCGTTGAAGGGTGTTTGCATAGAGAAAGACTAGTTCAAATCAGTTTTCAGGTAAGTGCTTTGACTGTCTTATGCTAAAGTGCACAACTTTTCAACTATCCCTCGTATATTTCCAATAGGTCGATATTGAATACTTCCTTTCCGCCAGATAGTCCTGTTTACAGATGCCCTGGTCGTAGTTACAGCACTAAAACGCCAGAAAAATACTGAACTTAATGATTTAAGAGCAGTACTCTGTCAACTATGCCAGCAGTGCGCACCAAAAAGAGTAGTAGTACAGTGGGTTCCATTCCACTGTAACATCCAAGGCAATGAGGAGGCAGACAGACTGGCAAAAGAAGGTGCAAGACTAATACAACCAGATTCTAGTGTAACCTACGAAGAGTCCAAAAGGCTTATTAGGGTCAGATACATGGCCAAATGGGAAACAGAACATACTGGCTACACAAAAAATGATGCCTATTACCAGTTGAACAGAAGAGAGCCGGTCGCGGTCTTCAGACTTCGCACAGGCCACAAAAGACTGAGGTACCACCTATTAAATAAACTGAAGATAGGTGGCACTGACGAATGCACCTGTGGTACAGGGAAAATTACCGATGAACATCTGCTGCAAAACTGCCCGACATACGAGGACCAGAGAAAGCACATGTGGCCATCCCCAGTGGCAACACTAGACAAGCTCTATGGCAGTGTCGACAGCCTCAGGATGACAGCTGCTTTCTTCGAACAAATACAGGTTGACGTCTGGCAGCATACGAAGAAGAAGAAGAAGAAGAAGAAGAATACTTCCTTTCCTGAATTTCTCTGTTTACCCAGGCCAATAACTCACACTTTTTTAACGCATGTGTCCTCTAACTCCGCAACGCTGATAATTCACACTTAATTTACACAAATGTGCTCTCTATTTCTTTAAGGCCAAATAGCTTCTTTCATAATTTATTTTCTGTACACCCAATGGGGAATAATAACTCAGGCATTTAAAAATATATATTTCACTAAATTTTCCGGAAGACTAATGTATCCTAGGGTCTTCTAAATTGATTTCTTAATTTTTTCAAGGCTGAAAGATAACATTTATTTAATTTTTTGAGTAATTTCTCCCTAACTTTATTCCTCACACTTATTTCTGTCTCTATTTTCTGAAGATTAATAACTTATTTATTTTATCAATTGTTGTTTTTCTATTTCGTCAAGCCTGATAACTCACAGATCATGTATACAGTCTTTCTCTCTCTCTCTCCATCTCTCTCTCCATCACTCTCTCTCCATCTCTCTTTCTCCATCTCTCTCTCTCTCTCCATCTCTCTCTCCATCTCTCTCTCTCCATTTCTCTCTCCATCTCTCTCTCCATCTCTCTCTTTCTCTCCATCTCTCTCTCCATCTCTCTCCATCTCTCTCTCCATCTCTCTCTCCGTCTCCATCTCTCTCTCCATCTCTCTCTCCATCTCTCTCTCTTCATCTCTCTCTCTCTCCATCTCTCTCTCTCTGTCTCTCTGCTGCCTTTTCCTCTACCACCCCCCCCCCCCCCCCCCCAACCCCATCTCTATTTCTCTTTATATATTTCCCAAGGGATGATAACTCCCACTTCTTTACCTAATTCCGTATTTATTTCTCCATTCTTTATTGGCAAGGTTTCTCAACCTAATTGTAAGAGTTCGCGTTATCTCCCATTAATTTAATTTAAATGTCCATTTCTTGTATTTATGTGAGCCTATGTGCGTACGTGCGTGCGGATGCGTATTTGTGCGTGCGTGCGTAAATCTAAATTAGCATACGCATAATTTCAAATGCCATTTAACATTACGGAACGTTTGAAATTTCTCAACAAAAAAACAAACATTCCATAAACATTAAAGTAAAAATCGTTTCAGGAAACGAAAATTTAACCTTCAAAACATCCAACATTTTGAATTTGAGCTCAGAAGAATGGGATCCGAATCTTTGCAAATAGAAAAAAAATCAGATGGTGAATGTAAGAGAAAATTGCTTGAGGGGGTAATTACTCTCAATTGTAAAATGAGCAAAATAAAAAATAATTTAAGCTTGTCATAAAAATAATAATAGTAACGAAAAGAAATGATAATGATAGTACAAAAATAACAATAATAATGATAGTAATATTAATAATGATAATAATACTAAAAAGGATAAAAATAATATGAACAATAGCAACAATTATAGTAATAAGTGGGACAATAATAGTAACGATAATAAATAACATGATCATAATAACACAAACCAACGAAGACTGTACAAAGGAAGTAAGAAGACGACCAACTAGGGCAATGCAGAGACTAAGAAGTATGCAGAACCTATGGCAAAATACAAACAAGGAACTGACACTAAAGATCCTCAGAACATGCATTGATCCTGTGGTAAATTTTGGGCATTATACCTACTACCATTGCGTGCTAATTATGTTGTATACACAATCATTATAGAGAGGGGGGCGGTGCAGCTTGGGCTAGGGGTAAAATTCCCCCGGTTTCACAATCCCAAAGCACTTGGTTCGAATCCAGCAGGGCCTAGTTTAGAAGACACTGGTTTTATTTTCTGATGCGAATGCTCTACTTACGGAAAGTAATGGGTACCTACCGTACTGCACACCTGCCAATATATTTATGCCCTCCAAATAGGTTGAAGGTTATAAGAAGCCACGTTCTGCTACTGCTACTGTTGTTGCTGCTGCTGGTGTTGCTACTACTGCTACAACAAATACTACTACTGCTACTACCACTACTACTACTACTTTATCTGTCTAGTTTTGTCTACGAAACTTGGGCCAGAGTCATGGGAAATATATTGACCAAGACTTCCGCCTCATGTCAAAGTTGTGCTCCTGGAAATGGGCTACTCCTTGCCTAACAAGCATGCGACTCGGGTGGAAGTGTCTTAAGTCATATCCGATTCAACTCCAGGTCGACCGGTAATGAGATGGGGTGTTTTCTCTCTTGGTTGTTCTGGAAAACCAGGTCTCAGACTGTTACCAAGTGTAAGACTCCCAAACACTACTTCGGAAGGTGCAGAATGGCTAGCTACGACATGAGTGGATAGCAGCGTTGGAGACCTCAAAACTCCAGAGGCTGGTGTGGATCTACTGTTCTGGTCATGTCGGGGCTCTGGGCAACGAGAGAGCTGATTTTTTGGTGTTACACGCACCCATAACAGGCACAGTGGACATGGATAAAGGTGCCATAGTGAAGGTTATCAAGGACCACCTGCTGGAAAACGACACTGCTTTGGATGATCCTGCAAGGCACAGGCTGCGGCACTTTGGAATCAAGTTAGGATTCAGTGGATCAGGGAACCTGAGATTACGAAACAGGAAGGTGTACAACCAACAGGCTACGGGCACTATCATCATCCACACTTTGCGTCATCTGCTAAGAGTGACTGAGTACCTTTGAGTATGCCCGGAGTGCAGTGAAGTCTCGACTCCTAGAACAGAACAGAACCAGGTTTTTAGCTGGTGATATCCTTCTTCTTCTCCGTTCGTTCTCAAAATGCCATTTGTTTTTCAACGTTTATGCAACGTGTATGCCCGTATGCCAGCGGTTAAATAATGCTTGAAAAGCTTCTGCGTAGAAATATTTGTCAGTATGTCTGAACCAATCCAGGACATCCTGGTTCACTTCGTCATCAGTGCTGAAATGCTGACCTCAAGGAATTCATTTAAGTGGAAATCGTTAGGAAGGAGATCTGGGCTATAAGGTAGATGTGGCAATACCTTCCAGCCGAGTTGCTGCTGATGGCACATAGTGTGGTGAGGTCGAGAGTTATCTTGTAGCAGCAGAGCGAACTTTTTGAACCAGGCCGTTTTATTCTGACTTTTCTAACACGTTTACACCATTCAAATGCCTTACTGCGACTGAGTGTCTCATCGCCGTGTTGTGAATTCAGTCTTCTGTAAATTTATAATGGTTTCACGTCTTCTTTCACAAGAAACTTCATCACAACACGCTGTTCCTTGCAAGCACTTTCAGTGTTGTCCGACATTTGTATTTATCTATCACCTGACTGGCCTATGGCAACTTGCTCAACACAGCAGTAGAAATGACACAAGTGCCGTAATTAATGACAGTATTTCCAGCACCCTATGAACACCCCTCATCGACATATATTTATCATTCTCTCCTCTATTTTGTCCAGGCATGACGTTAGGGAGATGGACAGATAACTTTAGGTTCGTCTTGAAGTATTTTTGTTTTTCTTAAATGGCCTTCTATATGTTTTTGGATGTTGTTCATTTCTCCACGTCAAGTGAATTAACTTGTGAACTGTATCTTTTGCACGTATCTCCAGGGAAGGCAACTTTTCTTTGTGAATCTTGTCAGGCTCTAGAGACCCCCTTGGCTCAAGTATCTTCAATGATGGCTGGGAGCACTTACATGTTCAAGCCTATTTCAAATATGGAGGCATTGCCCTCTGGAGTTTTATCTTGGCTCTTCAAGTAGTTCAGATGTTTCTTGCCATACTCTGTGCACTTTCTCGCTCTATTCACTGATGTAAAGTGACATTTAGGTGCTGTGGCTTTTGTAGTGTTGGTCTTTAATGATTCTTCTTTCTGCATCTAAAGCTGACTTTAGTTTGTTCTTCCATTTTTCTCAGACGTTGTACAATGTTCTGTTCATTCCATCCCCTGACTTTCTGGCATCGTTAGGGATCCCCTGATGACAACTCCACAATCTTGCCTGATAATTTTACTTTGACAAGTGCTGAATTGTATCTTTCGTTCCTGTGATGGCGTTGTCTCTAGTGTTTTCCTTCCGCTCTGTCTTATTTGTTTCTAGTCCATCGTTTCCGAAGAGGACCACATTGTCAGATGTCAATCCTTGAGTGGGTTCGTAGGTGGCTGATCGAACCAATCCTGGAGTGGCTTCGTAAGTGGCTGATCGAACCAATCCTGGAGTGGCTTCGTAGGTGGCTGATCGAACCAATCCTGGAGTAGGTTCGTAGGTGGCTGATCGAACCAATCCTGGAATGGGTTCGTAGGTAGCTAAT
Source organism: Ariolimax columbianus (assembly GCA_036924085.1). Lineage (NCBI taxonomy): Eukaryota > Metazoa > Mollusca > Gastropoda > Stylommatophora > Arionidae > Ariolimax > Ariolimax columbianus. The sequence goes on along the minus strand of JAVGWX010000011.1, from coordinate 10,463,675 downwards.
CGAAGCAATCCTGGAATGGGTTCGTAGGTGGCTGATCAAACCAATCCTGGAGTGGGTTCGTAGGTGGCTAATCGAACCAATCCTAGAATGGGTTCGCAGGTGGCTGATCGAACCAATCCTGGAATGGGTTCGTAGGTGGCTGATCAAACCAATCCTGGAGTGGTTCGTAGGTGGCTGATCAAACCAAACCTGGAGTGGGTTCGTAGGTGGTTGATCAAACCAAACCTGGAGTGGGTTCGTAGGTGGTTGATCAAACCAAACCTGGAGTGGGTTCGTAGGTGGTTGATCAAACCAATCCTGGAGTTGGTGGCTGATCAAACCAATCCTGGAGTGGTTCGTAGGTGGTTGATCGAACCAATCCGCGCCCGAAAGCGCATATCACACATAGGGCACAGAGACACTGTCTGACCGTCAGACAGAGGCATCTCGTCTCTTGCCTTTCGTCTCGCTCGTCTCCATGCAATTTCTTAAATTCTTGTCTGCTCCATATGTGTCGTGCCAGAAGAGATGGTATTACATCAGGCAGAGCGATCAGCAGTAATGTTCTCCCAAATAACAGGGTCAATGCCACAGCTCTTCAGTGAGGCTTTCAGAGTCTGTAATGTTTTATTTGGCCACCATAAGCTTGCTTGCCAGACTCCATTCTGTCCATCGAATGTTCTGATGAAGTCACTAATATAGAACTGTGGGAAAGAACCAGACAGATGCCAGTGGGATTAGACTTAAAGAGAAGGAGTTTGCGATAGATAAGACACACTGCAGAAACCAACTAAATTATCAGTCTCTTTTAACAAAACGCGAATAGCGTGGATACTTATTTATCGTTGTTTGTATATACTCATAATGGTGTAACATGATAACATTGCAAGACTGTCACTGTTCTGGAATCCTCAGGGATAATGGAATATGGGCAGACCTAAACACTCATGGGGAAGGAAAAGGGTGGGGGTTGGTGGGGAGGCATGTGGTAGAGCTGGAAAGGATGGCACATGACTTGACGACGGCGGGTATTTGTTGAGGACCTATGCTCCGCATGGAGTTAAAGGTTTGTGATTGATTGACCTCTTTATTCCAGACTAGCTTATATAACTTCTGGGAACCCATGGTGGAAATCATTGGGATTTTGCTTTCAAGAAGGATTTTATTACCAACTCGTGAGAGTTTTAACACTGTTGGTAATGTTTGTTAGGGGATGGTCTGATGTTTCTTGGAATAACCTCCGGTTCACTTTTTGCAAGTTCCGACGAGTTTTCAGTTCAAAAATAGCAACATTTCTAGCTGTTTTATTGTCGTTATGAGTGGTTTTTGATCACTTTCAATGTCATCAAAAACGTGCATGTAACACGAGTCTGTCGAATCAGATAGCAGATAGTCAGGTCAGGTCGACTGAGGGAGATAGAAATATCGAAAGAGAGAGAGAGAGAGAAAGAGAGAGAGAGAGAGATAGAGCGAGAAGGACGGGGACGATGTCCGACAGCTTTATGTTGTTAGTTTTCAAGAGTAAGTCGAACTGTGCACCTACAAAGGTGATTGTCTTTGTGCAGGTCACATTTTGTGCGAGTTGGTGATATCCGGTGATAGTCGGTGGTAGCCGGTGATAGCCGGTAGATGCATTTCTCTGATTAGCGGGCTGGGCTCGAGGAGTGCTGCCTTTTTGGTTTAGTGCGGAACCCATCTCAGTTTTCAGTCCGTTCTGTCTCGGGCACGGGTTGTCCAGTGGGAGGCTAATTTGTTTGTATTTGGATTGCGAGTATTGGGCAGCTCCAGCGAATCGAGGAACCGAGCTAGGGAAGGGGGGGGGGGGGGGGGGGGGGGGTTCTTTCAACGGTTTTCTTGCTAGGTAGGTACCACCGAGTTTTACAATTTGTAAAATATGTACGTGTTTGCCTCACTAGTTTTAACTGGCGAAGGCGCGCCTATTCTACACAAGACCGAAATCATATGGTCGATATTAAACGTAAACCAGTGCTTGGATGTATGTGTGTGACTGTATGTAGCTATGCCTGGTTTGTGAGCTCTCAGAAGCCAGCTCAACCAAAGTGCAATGGAAGGGCCTCACCCTGAAGGCGCGTGCGAAAGTTGTGCAAGAGTGTGATTGTTGGACAGAGTCAAATGTAACATTTTCTTTCTCTTGAACCACCAAATTATGGCTGTGGCAAGCTTTCATCTCTCTTTCATGGCCATCCCAACGGTGCTTGGAACTGTTGGGCGCGTTGCAGGACATTCGTGACGTGTGACAATGCCCGGATGCCACTGTTGTATATGCTTATCGGACTGCCATTGGCTAAGTGATAGGTCAAAGAGGCGGCGCTCGAGGGAGGCTTATGTTGTCCTTGGGAGCGATATGAGACGTATATCACTAAACCCGCCATGTTGTTGATTTAAATCAACGCTTGACTCGTTGAAGCTACATTAATCACAACAGTACAGAAGTCATAGAAGAGCTCTCCGATGTAACCAGATTCGTGTTATTGAAAATCTACCTGACTACGGAGAAGTGATCAAAGAGGGAAGGCTAACCTGGTACACAAAAATATCAGCTGAAGTCGAATGTGTTGGACCAAAATGTTCAAATTTCACTTTCAAGCTGTAAACGACGACACATTCAATTACTAGCAAGGTCCTTTTCAGGTCTTTGGTAGCTGGTTTGAGAATGAATAATGAAGAAAAAGAAGAAGGAGAAGAAGAAGATGAAGAAGAAAAAGATTAATTCATCTAATTTCAATTTAGACAACACGATTTTCAAACTGTCTTTACCGTATATTGTGTTGTTGTTTTGTTGTTGTTAACTGGTTGTTCTAGTTACCTTAGATAAACAAGAATGTAAAAAGATTAAAGATATCACAAATCTTTCAAATGTACGAGAGTAAGTCAGTAAATAGGTCAGAAATGGCTTTTTTAAACAAAATAAATGTAATTGAGATACGAACTAGATTACCAAGTATTATTGTATTTATATTGTCTGCTTGTTCTTGATACTATTTCCACCAACATCAATAAATTGATCTTATAGTGTTATCCGTACAGGCTCTTTCTGTTCATTGTATATTTGTCAACCAGGTGTCTGGACACCCACTGTGAGTACATATTCCGGAAATGCAATATATCGTGCATTGCAATGTAGGCTAAACCATGCTAACACTAAATTGCAATTGATACACTGTATATCGTTCCTCGAACATTAGCTTGAATAATCTTCCTCATCCGTCGCAATGATGCTTCTGGTGCAATCTTAATAGGACGACCGGGTCGGGTTTCATCAGCAATTGTTGAGCGTCCTTCCGAAAATATGTTGACCCAGCTATGCTTCTCTTTACGCGACGCACAAGCACTTCTTGCCGTAAGCACCAAGCATTACCTTATAAATATTCCCGATAGAAAGTCAATTTGACACGAACAATAAAAAGGCACAAAACCATGTTGTGCTTTGATTGTACATTCTGTGATCACAGACGCCATTTTGTATTAGAGTGACGCATGTGTAAACCACAAAGATGGATATTGCTGCCACCTCATTACTACTTTAGAAACTACCAACAACATGTATCAGCTATCACATATCATTACTACTTTAGAAACTACCAACAACATGTTTCAGCTATCACATATCATTACTACTTTAGAAACTACCAACAACATGTATCAGCTATCACATATCAGTCTGTGACCTGCGTACTGACTTACCCTTCTACAGGAAATATTCCGTTAAATAATCGTATGAAATCAGCAATATTTAGTACATACCATCATTATCATCATGTAGCATGTCCTTTGTAGAATGTCGCTGCCATCACAGTCTGTCTGAAATATACTTGTTCTCTTGCCAAACCTTCAGCCTCCATCACAGTCATACTCAGGCATTCCTGGATATCTTGGTACCATCGTCTTCTTAGTCTACCCCTTCCTCTTTTGCCTGACACCATACCTTCCAACACCGTTCTCTCAAGAGCGTTGTGTCTCTTGATGTGACCAAAGTATTTGCATTTTCTAGCCAAAATGGAATTGATAAACCAGTTCTCTTCTATGCTCAACTCTTGCCGAATGTCTACATTTGTTTTTTTCTCTGTCCAAGGCATTCTGAGGATCTTTCTGTAACATTTTGACTCGAATGATTCCATTCTGTGTCTAGCAGTTTTGGTAATCGTCCATGATTCACAGCCATAAGCTGCCACAGGAAAAGCACAGGCTCTCAAGACTTTTACTTTTATCATTTTGTTGGTGCTCTGCCATAATTTCTTCACGGTGTTCAGTCTCTGCATTGCCATAGCTAGTCTTTTTCTGATTTCATTCGTGAAAAGTGAAGCGCCTACACTAAATGACAAATCACCAAATTAAGAAGACACTGTAAAGAAGTTATTTCTTGTATGATAAAAAAAATCCCTGTAACAAGTACATGCACTTATCAACAATCTCCCTTTACAACTGCAAGCCGTAGCTACTTGATATAAAAGCTATATCATCCTTGCCAATATCCCTGCCTGCCATTTTAAGCAAATGCGTGGGACAACACAGAATCTATCTTTATAAAAATGTTTCGCAACCACCCTCTCTTCAGAATCTTTCACAGGAACACATATTAAAAACATTTCAGATTCGCGCATAAAATTCCATTTCCAAATTCATGCATCAGACGCCATTTTCAGATCCGAAGATCCGGGCATGTATTGATATTATGCATACCACGTCCGTCCCGATTTCATGTTAAAATGGTGTGGATAATGTCCCATGATCATGGGTATTAGAGGAAAGATTGTGTTCAAGGAAAGGCTTTTCAAAAAATGATAACGCGGTTTGGATGGCGGTAAGTGAATTAGTCTTAGAAATGTGAACAAGCCATTTCTCAAAGACTGCTCGGGAAAGCCTAGATTATCACACTTTACGAACAGAATTGGGGAGTTGTAGTGGTTTCAAAACAAGGTCTGCTATCTGGAATATGCATCTTCGTCAAACCTCCAATAAACTTGCGTTTTGACAAAGGGGATTGGGCATTTCTCCGTAGAAGAATTATTTATAAGAGATTACATAACGTTCGAGGAGTCATTGATTTCGATCCTGGGCGTTGGGACAAATGTAAGAGTAGCTTAATGCAGCTCTGTCAACAATAAAACAGACTCAAAAGAATAAGAACCAACAACATTAACGCCTTTAATAACTTTAGCAAGGCAAACAACATTTAAAAAAACTTAAAGAACATTAACATTATCAACACCAACATTATCAACACCAACAATATCAACACCAACAATATCAACACCAACAATATCAACACCAACAATATCAACACCAACAATATCAACACCAACAATATCAACACCAACAATATCAACACCAACAATATCAACACCAACAATATCAACACCAACAATATCAACACCAACAATATCAACACCAACAATATCAACACCAACAATATCAACACCAACAATATCAACACCAACAATATCAACACCAACAATATCAACACCAACAATATCAACACCAACAATATCAACACCAACAATATCAACACCAACAATATCAACACCAACAATATCAACACCAACAATATCAACACCAACAATATCAACACCAACAATATCAACACCAACAATATCAACACCAACAATATCAACACCAACAATATCAACACAACCAACACCATTATGAGAATATACAAACAACGAGACGCGTTATCAATAAGTACCCACGCTATTCGCGTTTTGTTAAAAGAGACTGATAATTTAAGTGTCTGTCGGGAATGCAGTGATGCTTATTCTGTAAAACATAACATATCGCAGCAGCGAGCAAAATATAGAAATTATCTCAAACACCGGTGACCTGTTCCATAAATACAGCATCGCCGTACAAGATAATAACTTCTTGTGGATCCTGTCAAGACCAAAACGCAGTATTAGCATAGGAGACCAGTATCATTACATTCCCACACCCATCTCTCTCACACACATATATCACAGAGTGATAAACATATGGTTGTGTTACTTCATGTTGGAAGTTCGACTGGTAAAATTCTCATCCCAATGGCTGTAAATCAAATATATATTTCCCCGTTCAATTTTAGTTGCAACACGAAAGCAATTTTGTGTAGTCTGCTTGACAGTGACTCAGGAGATATGAGGGAAAGGATAAAGTAAGGTCACTGGATACGTTGTAGAATATTGGCAGAGTTGTAATGGATGCGGTCTGAAAGCGCTTCTCTGTTCGTCATTCTGTCACTCATTTCAGGTCTGAAAGTTGTTCTGTTCCTCATTCTGTCACTCATTTCAGGTCTAAAAGTTGTTCTGTTCCTCATTCTGTCACTCATTTCAGGTCTGAAAGCTGCTCTCTGTTCCTCATTCTGTCACTCATTTCAGGTCTGAAAGCTGCTCTCTGTTTCTCAATCTGTCACTCATTTCCCTCCTTTCCGTGTGATTTCCTCACTATGTGTCTCTCACTTGTAATCGCTGCAAGGTAATATCGTTTACACTGTCTCTTTCTTTATTCTACACTCTCCATTTCTCATACATTGACGTTTTCTACAAACGATTTTCTATTTCCCTTCTGAACTCTCATGATTTCGTGTCCTTCATTCTATCCATTTTCTATTTATATCTCTCTTTTTCTTTCTTTATCTATCTCTCACTCGCTCACATTGGGCACTGACTGACTCACTCACTCACTCACTGTTCTCCCATTCACCACTCACCCGCCACGCCCTCGCTCACTGTTCTCCCATTCACCACTCACCCGCCACGCCCTCGCTCACTGTTCTTCCATTCACCCCTCACCCACCACGCCCTCGCTCAATGTTCTCTCAATAACCACCCAATCACATGTTTTTCCAATCACCACTCACTCACCCACTAACTCACTCACTCACCCACTCACTCACTCCCTGTTCTCTAAATAACCACTCACCACCCTTATCACTCACTCACTCAGTACCCCTCACTCTCTAATCATTCATTCACTGTTGTCTCAACTGCCACTCACCCATTCACCCACTCACTCACTCACTCACTCAATCATTATTCACCGACCTAATCCCTCACTCACATAATCACTATCTTCAATGAACAGGATTGTTTTCCTGATGTTCCCTATAGACTACCACAGCCAAGAATGTCCAGGAGGTTACTAAGATTTAAATCTCTGTCAATTATTTAATTGTGTCTAAAACCTCCCTTTAGAATATCCACAGCTCACATTGCTGATCCATCTGTGTTGGTCTGTGGATCCATCCTATGGATCTGCATGTCTTTTGAATACAAGATTTTTTTTCCCCTCTAGTTCTCTTGTATCTCTTTTTTCGTCACTTCTGGTGTGTTGGATATCAGCTCTGATGACCGTGTTCCCTTCCGTGGTGGAGATGTGCTGCTTTGTTTGCTTTCATTGCTTGTTTGTTCTCATCGTACTCATCAATGACGACGATTCTTTTGTATCAGATTAGGTCTGCTCTTCTTTTTTTCTTTTTTTGTTTGTTTGCGTTCGCCCTATTTCTCTATTCCCCAAGGCGGTGTGCGTTGCACTGTGGTTTTTTAATTGTGCGCGTGTCGGCCCTGTGCATCCGACTTCAGCATGCATTTTATGTGAAGGTCTACTTCCTCCTGCATTTTCTAAGCCTTTGCATCGCCAGGATAAAGGCCGGTGCTGTGATGGGGATCGAACCCAGCACTTTCGGATTGTGAGCCGTGTCAATTATCCACTAGCACACGCCGTGCCCTGCTCTTCTTATATTCCCTGGCGTACTTCAAAAGGTGAGCCTAGGTCAATCTGTCAGTTGTGCAATGCAAGACTCTTAACTACGCTTCTTTACAGCCTCGATAGCTGAGTAGATGACGCGAAGAATCGTGTATGTAGAACGACAGCCAGAGTATAAAGAGGGAAAGATGAGCTGGGAAGCAAAAAAGAAATCAGATAAACTTGATTTAAACTAAAAACACCCATCAGTTATTGGAATTGCCACAGGGCCACCCATCGCAAAGTCATTCCCTTAACATTGTTCTATGACTGCCGTATCCTCGTAATCCAGTACACCGGCTTGAAAGAGAATACGACCATTACCAATTTACAACCCAGCCTAATTGATTAGACGTGTGTCTTAATACACATGTTAGTGTCCAGCAGACGGGGACTGACTAGATACGCGAACAAGGATCTCGCTCATACCGTAATATATACTAATGCCAGTAACATTGAGGATCTCGCCCATACAGTAATATATACTCTTCCACTTGTTCTTCTGCTTTCGTTCTCAATCTCCAGCTACTAAGCCCTAAACAGGGCTTTGTAAGTAGCAGGATGTAGTCCAGAGAACGGAATGCGTTCTGTCGCTAGTTTACAGTTTGACTGCAATATTTGCACCTTTCGGTCTGACACATCCGTCTTCGGCAGTAATATATACTAACGCCAATAACATTGAGGACCTCTCTCAAACAGTAATATATACTAATGCCGGTAACACTGAGGATCTCGCCCATACAGTAATATATACTAATGCCAGTAACACTGAGGATCTCGCCCATTCAGTAATATATACTAATGCCAGTAACATTGCAAATCTCGCCCATACAGTAATATATACTAATGCCAGTTACATGGAGGATGTCGAACTACAAGTAAGGGGATTATCGTACAGGTAAGATGAGTGAGCAAGTTCAGTTAGCCGAGAAAAAGGCAAATGCAATGTCAGGTATGATAAAAAGAAATATTAAAAACAGGAGCAAAAGAAGTGATAGTCAAACTGTAAAAAGCTTTATTTAGACCTAGATTGGAGTACTGTGTACAGGTGTGGAGTTCTTATCAAAGAGGGGATATACACATGCTGGAAAGGATTCAAAAAAAGAGCGACAAAGCTGGTAGTGGTATTCCATAATTACAGTCCAGAGGAAAGACTCAGAAAAACCGGTCTACCGTGTCTAGAAAATTGAAGAATTCTAGGTGATTTAAAATAGGTTTATAAGGTGATCAGAGAAACGGATAAATTAGACTATAACACGTTTTACAAAATACAACCACCCACAATAATAAGAGGGCATAGCTAAAAATTAAGAGAGACCCAGATTAGGTATTAGGAAATATTTTGTTATTCAGAAAGAGGTGAATGCTTGGAATGCATTGCCACAGGAAGTAGTGGAGGCAGGGACAATAAATGCATCTAATAATAAATTTCATGCGCATAGCTTTCAGAGCAAGGTAATGTAAATGAAACTGGTCGTATACAGACTCTGCAGAGTCTTCTAAACCAGTATAAAGACGTTAAGTTAAGTTAAGTTAAGTTACAAGGGAGTTAAGCGACAGTCAACAACCAAGATGGGAGAATCTATCATGTGTATGCATAGGTTGACTACCCATTTGATGAGATACGTATGTTTCTGACTGTATGATGGAAAGTGCTGGTGATTATAAAGCGAGATCGAAGGAGGTAGGAAATGTCACTGAAAATAGACAAAGGATTGCGTTGGGCCAGGCACTATTTCACACAAACCACAGTCGTGAATGATGTACGCACAAAAAGATTAGCGTCTCAGACTGAGCGTAAAGATTGTGTCATCGATCAAATACTGAGATTCGGTGAAGGTATCAATCAGCAGAGCAGGTATCGACAAAAATGATGTAGCAACAAAGTCGAGGAAAGGGTTAGACAATGACGAACTAAGCATATTGTCGAGGTTAATGAGATGAATGAAGAAAAACAGAGTACACACCTCCTCTCCTCTCCATCACATTTGCGCTGAGGCCCAAGGATTCAGATAGTGAGAGGTGGGGAGGGTGGATGGGGTGGGGGTAGAGGTGGAATTTGTACTTGGGTGGGTAATGATCGAGATTCTGGTACATGGATCACAAGATGAATGGGGGATTATGATGTGGAGCATCGCATGAGCTGCAGTGGTCAGCGACCCATAGCTGACTGCTAGCGTCAGGGCCAGCGAACCAGAGCTGCCAAGACTCTGCTACACCTCCACGCGGTGATCCTGGATAACCGGCTGCAGCAGGGCAGACTGGATAAGGAAAAGGGATCGAAGAGGGAATGCTAACCAGGTACTCAAAAAATGCTTGCTGAAGTCGGATGTGTTGGACCGAAAGGTGCAACTATCGCAGTCAAGCTGTAAACTACGACACAACGCATTCCGTTCTTTGGACTACATTCTGCTACTTAAGCCCTTTCAGGGTTTGGCAGCTGGAGATTGAGAACGAACGAAGGCAAGCCAAGCCAAAATACGAAGGGGAAGACTATAAGTCAACGTACCCCCACCATTCATGATTTCAGAAACTCTTCTGCAGACAGAAATGGAAGCGTCTAGGATTTATCAATCGATACATTGCTCACACATGCGATAAAGATGCTCAGTAGGAAATACTTCCTTCAAAGAAGATTGAGACACGTGTGTAATACATTATATGCAGGAACATCGCCCTAGGACCCCACGGAGTAAAACAAAGCTGTGTCAAGCAGCTGGATACTGCCGATATTGAAAATGTGATGACGGAGTCAAATACCACGCAGAAACGCCACCAGCACATGAGTACTAGCTCTATATGTATATACATCCACTCCCTAAACCCGGCAACGACTCCACGTTGCTCGGTAGCTCTTGGATAATCGCCAAACATCTATGGCAAACTGCTTGAGAAAATTGTGACCAACAAAATCATGCCCGATAAAAAACACGATCACATTCTACCCGACATGCTTGTCAGGTACAGACTAATATTAGAGACATGTGATAAACACTAGGACACTTGCATACAATGTACATAAAGGTTTCAAACCCAGGAAAGAAGCATTCGTCGGGATTCTCAAACTGGACGGTGTGTACCGAATGGTGGAGTTTAGGACATCGATGCTCTGATTCAAGGAATGTCCTAGTCCTAGTCCTAGTCCTAGCCCTAGCTCTAGCCCTAGCCTTAGCCTTAGCCTTAGCCTTAGCCTTAGTCTTAGTCTTAGTCTTCGTCTTAGTCTAAGCCTTAGTCTTAGCCTTAGTCTTAGTCTTAGTCTTAGTCTTAGCCTTAGTCTTCGTCTTAGTCTTAGTCTTAGTCTTAGTCTTAGCCTTAGTCTTAGTCTTAGCCTTAGCCTTAGTCTTCGTCTTAGTCTTAGCCTTAGTCTTTTCTTAGTCTTAGCCTTAGTCTTAGTCTTAGTCTTAGCCTTAGTCTTAGCCTTAGTCTTAGTCTTAATCTTAGTCTTAGCCTTAGTCTTCGTCTTAGTCTTAGCCTTAGTCTTCGTCTTAGCCTTAGTCTTAGTCTTCGTCTTAGTCTTAGCCTTAGTCTTAGTCTTAGTCTTCGTCTTAGTGATGCAACCAGAAACCGTCAACCGTCATATATACCGATGGATCAATGCTACGCAGTGGGAAATCAGGTTTGGACTTCTCTGCTAGAGTGAGTGGTCTGGTTGTTGCCGAACGAAACGGGGCGTCTATGACAATAACTCAGTATGAGAATGAAGAGGAGAACAATGACCTCAGCACTGGGACATCTATTGGAAACTACTTTAGCAAGAGCATTCATCTTGTCAAACAACCAATTAATATTTTCGGAGGTACAAATGGACGGGCTAACGCATGAGTGGATGGCAGCTGTAGAGGCCTGAAACGTCCATTGGTTGGTATGGATCGTCTGTCCTAGTCAAACTCCCCTTTCTGGGCATATTGGAAATGGTTAAGAGCTGACATCTTGGCTTCTCGCGCCCCTGTTGTCATATTGGAAATGGTTAGAGGTGACATCTTGGTATCTCGAGCCCCTATTGTCGGCATATTGGAAATGGTTAGAGGTGACATCTTGTTTTCTAGAGCCCCAATTGTCGGCATATTGGAAATGGTTAGAGGTGACATTTTGTCTTCTAGAGCCCCTATTGTCGGCATATTGGAAATGGTTAGAGGTGACATTTTGTCTTCTAGAGCCCCTATTGTCGGCATATTGGAAATGGTTAGAGGTGACATTTTGTCTTCTAGAGCCCCTATTGTCGGCATATTGGAAATGGTTAGAGGTGACATCTTGTCTTCTAGAGCCCCTATTGTCGGCATATTGGAAATGGTTAGAGGTGACATTTTGAAGGCAATCAATGACACGACAATAAATAAATCAGACATACACAGACTTGAGAACTTTGAAATTCAGTGACGCAGGAGAGTATAGAGCAAGAGTGTGTGCTACCAGCGATCTACAGGGAACATCAGTTTGTCCACTATTATTCATCTGTTGAGACAGAATGATGACCTATGGGTTTACCCGGAGCGCAGTAAACTCTGTTCTTAAGAATAGAACCAGACAGCACTAGGCGCCTGGTACTGTTATCACTGCGGTAACCCTACGCCTGACCCTAACACAACGTCAAGTCGTGGTCAATCCAAACGTCCACCACATCCTCCCTACCACCCAAACCCTCTCCAAACACTGTCATTAACCAACACCCACGCCCACATCCACGCCCACACACGCTGTCGCTCTGTCGAATTTGACATTGTTTCTAGCGTTTGTTTTAACTGAGTTCGCGCTTATTATTTGTGACGTATTCATTTGCCCGGTCGTTCATATGTTTGTTATCCCAAGCTAACGCACGGAGATGTACTCTCTTTGTGAACATTCTCTGGTAACGGGTTGTAGTGTACGATCTAATATCACGGGGTTGTAGTGTATGGTCTAATATTAAATGGTTGTAGTGTACGATCTAATATCACAGGGTTGTAGTGTATGGTCTAATATCACAGGGTTTTAGTGTATGGTCTAATATCACATGGTTGTAGTGTATGGTCTAATATCACAGGGTTGTAGTGTATGGTCTAATATCACAGGGTTGTAGTGTATGGTCTAATATCACAGGGTTGTAGTGTATGGTCTAATATCACAGGGTTGTAGTGTATGGACTAATTTCCCATGGTTGTAGTGTATGGTCTAATATTCCATGGTTGTCATATTTCGTCCCATATCCTATGGTTGTCAAATGTCGTCCCATTTCCCATGGCTGTCATATCGCATCTTATATCCCTTGGTTGTCATATCTCGTCCCATATCTCAGGGTTGTATTGTTTCGTCCCATTTATAATGGTTGTCTTATCTCGTCCCAGATCCCAGAGTTACCATTTCTCATTCCATATCCCAGGGTTTTAGTGTTTCGCCGTTGAATCCGACAGTGTAATGAATAAGCCTTTGATCTAGTCCACTGGAGCAAACCTTTTCACACGTTCCAACAAAAAGGTATTGTGGGACCAATAATTACGCTAATCCAGAACCAGTATTACAATCTCAATGCAATTCTGTCAATCAAAGAAGGACTCACAGATCCAGTTTCAATCACACACGCGGTACGACAGTCTTGAATGTTTTCACCTAGTGTCTATAACGCACATGGTGATGATGGAAAATGATGTATAGATTTGTAAAAGTTGGATCAAAGTCGATGGATTAAAAATTGTTGGTCTTATTGTTGAATACCCACAATGAGTAAGTTTACTATTTGGTACGCCCTAAAAATGGCGTTAAATGGCGGGTTGCAGTAGCTTTTCTCACGCCCTAAACGTGCTGATGATAGTGGACTGGGGTCCTCCAGGCGGCCGTGCATTGCTTGACTTTCTCTCACTATTTCGAGAATGGCTAGTCTTGGCTTTGTTCTTTCTCAATATCCCGCTATCAAACACTGAAAAGGGCTTAAATAGCAGAATGTAGTCCAGAGAACTGAATATGTTGTATCGTATTATACAGCTTGACTGTGATATTTGCACCTTTCGGTCCAACACATCCGACTTCAGCAAGCATTTTTTTAAGTACCTGGTTAGTATTCCCTCTTCGATCCCTTCTCCATAGCTAGTCTGCTCTATTGCAGCTTGTTATCCAGAATCACCGCGTGGAGGTGTACAAGAGTCTTGGCAGCTCTGGTTTGCTGGCCCTGACTCTAGCAATCAGGTCTAGTCCGCTGGCCTTGACGCTAGCAGTCAGCTATGGGTCGCTGCAGCTCATGCTCTGTTCAGCATCTTGATCCCATCAAACTTGATAAGCGTCCCGTGGAGTATAGGTCTTCATCTTATAATGTAAACTCACCAAATGTTGACCTGCTCGTATCTATTAAATGTGTTATTGTTTAATGTTTTTACAGGATGGGGTAGCCAGCGCCATGCCCAACCCTGATTAGTCGTTTATTACAAGATATTGTTCAGTGTAGCAGATCTCACTGTTTGCCCTAGGTTTATTCTAGCTTAGAACATTCTCACACTCATCCACATCATTCCTGACCACACACTGCAGATAATATAGCACACAGCAGATGTCATATTTATTATATAATACTCATAACAGAAAAATGAGCAGTGAAATCACAAACACAATACAATACACATCATCTTAACTAAATATTCCTATATTATATATATGTTAATATTCATATTAACTAAAGCGGAAATTTTAAGCATTAGCTCTTGATGGAATTCCCAACTATCATTACCCAGTTCTATTGCCTACTCACATCACACACACATCTATTTAACTGCGTCCTCAATACACCTTATCAAAAACTCTTCCTCATTCAAATCCCCTCAGACGGGCGATCTGGACATACCTCGTTCACAATGTGTCCTGCTTACAACATACGTTCAGGTTATCTTTTAATACAAAACTCACACACCTTTTTGAGCGATCCTGTTCTATCACTAACATTCGTACAACAGTCTATCAATCACTCCTCTATCTAAGTCGGTGAGCTAAACGAACTCCTATCTACAGTCTCTCATTCGCTCTACTCCCCTCTCCATCCAGCCTGCTGAGCTAAACTTTGACTCTGTGTTACATACACTCAAGCAGTAACAGAGCTGACCAATGGATCTCAGGGGGGATGGCTCTATTCATTCGATATTAGAACGAAATACTTTGCACACCTGTCACTTATCTATAGCAGCAAGCTCCGCTATCATCCCGTCAGTCACTCATTCTCCCCCTACCCAAATCGGAACGCCAGTGGTCAGCTCCTACCTGTCCACATTCTTTGCCCCAACTCTGTTTTCCCTTGCTGAGACGGTGAGTGACCTAGGCACGCATTCAGGTGCCTTTGTTATGAGTCGTCAACCACATGACCCCTGCCCTAAACTCTCTTGCTCCGGCGGGAACTGTTACATCAGGTTGCAGTGTTACTATTTTTTCTCCTATCCGGTTTGTACTAACACTCGGGGGATTAGACGCCATGCCGTATACAGATGTAAAATATATATGGGCACGATCTTTATAACCCCTACCACAAGGTGTTTCACATTTGTTTAGTTAGTTAGCTAGCTAGTTGCACATTGCAAACGAAGATGTCGACAGCGTCAGAAAAGTTTATTTAGATGTGACCACAATTGATTGTACAGTCCGATCTGAGTTTTACCGCACGTAGTGCACACGTGAACAGTGGTAGTAATAGGCCGACTTGCATTCTGCCCTCTCATGCAGCTCCACAATGGTTCTCTGCTCAGCTGTGCGAACACCATGTGCCAGGCTGAGGGATTCGGTGCAAGCAGCCATCTTCCTGGTAGCGACATCAATGAAGAAACTTTTCAAAGATACTCTTAGAGTGTCTGCATAGTTTCTTCTGTCAAATGTGTTTAATATCTAGCCGCAAAGTACAACAATTATAGGAGCCAGGCGTAGTGCCAGAAGAAGAGTTCTTAGTAAAGTTCTACAATATGCCGGCAAGTATTGGTGTATTTCTCTTTAAAATATTAATTCTAAATGTAAAAATCTTTTCAAAGTAATATTACCTATTTTTCTTATTTCTTATTTGTTTTATCTTCTGCAGCGAAACATAACGTCGACAGTCTGACCTTGGAAAGTCGGAGGAAGAATAGGGAACTACGCGTGAAAATATGATATTATGTGTCCATTAAAGCTGATTATATCAACCGGTGGAGGAAATTGTGCTAGTAAAAATGACGCTGATCTAGAAATGTTAGGCCCCACAGTACCCTTTCTAGGCGCCATGACCCTCCCGAATTTGTAGTGCTCTGCCCTAGAGACCAACAGAGCTGAATGTCTGGACATAGTTTAGAGTATAACTGAAACATTTTGGCCATATCAAACTCTATCAATCGCGGTGGCAACATACGGATGTGAAACGTGGACCACCATACAAACACTTGAGAAAAGAATCTTTTGAACTAAAATGCTACAGAAGGGTGCTCAAAATATCATGGACAGGAAAAAAATACAGATACCTTAAATGTACTGGATATGTAGAAAAATGGGATAGTAAGCTATATCTTGTCCAGAAAGCTGAATATTTTAGCCACTTTAAACGTCATAATGGCTTGGAGAGAACGGTGCCTGGACAACGGGGAAGGGGCTGACCGAGGAGAAGATGGGTACAAGACATCATGGAGGTCCTGATGATAACAGCGATAGAAGTGAGAGTTCTGGCTAGAGATTGAGAGACTTATAGATCGACTGTTGTGAGAGCGGCATTCTGGCCAGAGATTGAGAGACTTATAGATCGCAAACTTCGCTTGCCACCGCCTCATCCTATCATCGCAACGATCACAAACTTCGCTTCCCACCGCCTCATCCCATTATGGCAATGATCACAAACTTCGCTTTCCACCGCCTCATCCCATTATGGCAATGATCACAAACTTCGCTTTCCACCACCTCATCCCATTATGGCAATGATCACAAACTTCGCTTTCCACCGCATCATCCCATTATGGCAATGATCACAAACTTCGCTTTCCACCACCTCATCCCATTATGGCAATGATCACAAACTTCGCTTCCCATCGCCTCATCCTATCATCGCAACGATCACAAACTTCGCTTCCCACCGCCTCATCCCATTATGGCAATGATCACAAACTTCGCTTTCCACCACCTCATCCCATCATTGCAACAAACTTCGCTTCCCATCGCCTCATCCCATCATGGCAATGATCACAAACTTCGCTTCCCATCGCCTCATCCCATCATGGCAATGATCACACACTTCGCTTCCCATCGCCTCATATCATCATGGGGTTTATTGACCTGTTCACTTTCCCGCTGCGTATCGATACCTGGATGTGAACCCTGCATCTTTGTCGCGTGACTGCAATCGCTCTAGTCACGTCGGCATTCATGCGCTATTGCTAACGCTAATCGACTAATAATGTTCAGCTTTGCAAGTGTACTCGCTTGAACTCCTTGGCTCATTTGAAATTAAACACTTCTGAATACCCTTTTATTTCCCAGTCGAAAAAGTCGTCCTAGAGTCAGTGGTCCTCAACTTGATCCAGATTGCTGACCCCTTTAGAATCATCAATTATTCTTCGAGGTTCCAACTCTTCGTTCCTCTACGAGGTGGCGCTAGATACTTGATCATGGGTTTCTACCATTCAGTGTAACTGTTTTCATATTATTTAGTGGCAATGCATTTAGAGGCATGTAAAATGTGAGATTTATTTTTGAAAAAGAGAACAAATATGAGAAACACATAATTTCAACGAACAAAAATAAACAAAGAAAACATATTTTATTGGGTATTGGAAAAACATACACATTTGTAATCGGGCTATGTTGAAGAAACATACCGATTTATAACCGGCCAATATTAGAGAAACATAAAAATTTAAAACCGGCCCATATTAAAGAAACATACACATTTATAACGGCCTATA
This sequence comes from Ariolimax columbianus, assembly GCA_036924085.1. NCBI lineage: Eukaryota > Metazoa > Mollusca > Gastropoda > Stylommatophora > Arionidae > Ariolimax > Ariolimax columbianus. Next base: position 10,446,096 of record JAVGWX010000011.1, on the reverse strand, counting down.
TTAGAGAAATATACAAATATTTAATCGACCAATATTGGAGAAACACACACATTTATAACCGTCCTATATTGGAGAAATATACACATTTTTAAAGGCCAATTTTAGAAAAATATACAGATTTATAACCAGTAACTATTGGAAAAATACACACATTTATTATCAGCTAATATTGGAGAAATATACAAATTTATAATCGGCTAAATATTGGAGAAACACACACATTTATAACTGGCCTATATTGGAGAAATACACCCATTTATAATCGACTAATATTGACACATCGAGAAGGCGATTAGATTATATTCTTTTGTCAACAGTTTCATCATAAAATAACATAACATAAAAAAATGTTTAATTGATTTATTTTGAAAAGTAATCAACATTTCATTGAGATATATTAGAAACATCGGATGATTAATCAGAAAATATTTGAAACATGAATAATCAGAAAATTTGAAACATCATATGATTAATCGAACAATACTAGAAATATTATAGATTTTAGTTGACAGTACAAGCAATATTATAACTATATTAGAAATATTTGTTATTTGGACTATAACAGGAATATCATATATTTTAACCGACAGTAATGGAAATATTATGTTTAGTTGGACAATATTAGACATATATATTTAATCAGACCATTTACATTTTCGAACAGGGCTATTTTAGAAATATTGAAAATATTTGTAATGTTTGAACAGATTATAGGCCTAGGCGAATTTTATTTGGACAGATTATGTGTCTAATCGAACTACATCTGAACAGATTGTATGTCTAATTGCACCATATTTGGACAGATTATGTGTTTTATCTCTTTTGCGTTCGGCCTCAATCTCCCGCTACCAAGCCCTGAACGTCCTCAATCTCCCGCTACAAAGCCCTGAATGTTCTCACTCCCGCTACCAAGCCCTGAACGTTTTCAAACTCCCGCTACCAAGCCTTGAACGTTCTCACTCCCGCTACTAAGCCCTGAACGTTCTTAAACTCCAGCTACCAAGCCCTGAACGTTCTCAAACTCCCGCTACCAAGCCCTGAACGTTCTCACTCCCGCTACCAAGTCCTGAACGTTCTCACTCCCGCTACCAAGCCCTGAACGTTCTCAAACTCCTGCTACCAAGCCCTGAACGTTCTCAAACTCCCGCTACCAAGTCCTGAACGTTCTCAAACTCACCGCTACCAAGCCCTGAACGTTCTCAAACTCCCACTACCAAGCCCTGAACAGGGCTTTGTAAGTAGCAGGATGTAGTCCGGAAAACTGAATGCGTTGTGTCGCTAGTTTACAGTTTGACTGCGTCACTTTGCACTTTTCGATCCAACACATCCGTTTTCGGCAGTATTATATGTGTAATCGGACTACACTAGAAATATCGAATGTGTAATTTAGAAGTCAGAGATGTACAACAAAATTATAACTAGCCAATTTTTATTTTTTTTTCCTAAAAAAATAACAAATAACAATAATTGAAACGTCTATATTTGTATTGTGGGCTCCACCACCAACCACCCAGCTATTCAAAGACCTTAAGGCTGAGAACCCCTGTCTTAGAACATGCACAAACCTGGCATCTAAATCCTTACATTACATAGCTGTTAGTTCAAGCCCCCTAGGCTGGCTGAGGGACACGGGCTCTCTTAATACGACAAATCGATTAACCCTTTGTCTGTCTTCCCATCGTTTACAGGAAGAGCTCTTAACAAAGTGCATTATTTTTGTGCGCAACATTCTTAACTTGTCCGCTAACAAGTCTTCAATCATCCATCCATTAGGAGAAGAAGCCTTCAAGACAAATCTCAACATTCAAGCAGAATAGAGTAAAACAGTCATTGCGAAATATTAATAATGTCATTTGTGGGATAATTCTCTGTATGTTCCTGCCTTTTGTGAGATGCAATCAACAACATAAGTCTTGTGTGCTTAATAATAAACGACAAGATATTCCCTAATTACATAAACATTTCCTGTTTGTTCATTGGACCAAAATGATTTGCTTTGATATTGGAAAACGTACGGAAATCACATTGAATGAAGTCAACCATCAAAATTAAAATTCTTCGATTCAATATACTCAAAGGCATAATCCTTGGAAAGAGAAAAAGAGGTAATCGCTGGACATATGAAGCTAGAAAGTGGACGGGTGGCTTGGCTGCTTGGCTTCGTTCGTTCTCAATCTCCCACTACCAAATCCTGAAAGGGCTTAAGTAGCAGAATGTAGTCCAGAGAACAGGATGCGTTGTGTCGTAGTTTACAGCTTGAATGCGATATTTGCACCTTTCGGTCCAACACATCCGACTTCAGCAAGCATTTTTTTAGTACCGGGTTAGCATTCCCTCTTCGATCCCTTCTCCTTAGCCAATCTGCCCTGCTGCAGCCTGTTATCCAGGATCACCGCATGGAGGTGTAGAAGGGTCTTGGCAGCTTTGGTTCGCTGGCCCTGACGCTAGGAGTCAACTATAAGTCGCTGACCACTGCAGCTCATGCGCTGCTCAGCGTCTTGATCCCAGTGGACGGGCAAAACCTTGATAGAGACCTTGGTTATGGCGTTGGACAGGCGAAAGTGGCGACGAATGGTTCTTGGAGTAGTAGGTAGATGTGATGCCCTTATGACCTGCTAGAAATAAGAGAAAGACGAGAGGAGACGAAACGAGACGAGAGAGATCAAAAATAAATTAAGTTCTTCATCGTTCGACCTGAAAACAATGTTGTGTAGTAGTTTACAGCGAGGATGCGATATTTGCGTCTTTAATCCGGACAATCTAGTTTCAGGTGCATTTTTTGGACATCATGTTTGTCTTCCAACTACGATCCCCGTTGTCTTAGCCAAACTACACCCGTGCGGTCTGTTTCCAGAATTGCCACTAGGAGGCAGAATATGGTCCTGGTCAGTTCTGATTTACTGACCCTGACGCAAACAGCCATCTAAGAGTCACGCTGCTGCTAGCTCTATTGATGTTCTGCATTTTCAGCCCCTAATATCAGTTCAACTTTTTACCTCCAGATTTATTTATTGTCATGGCTTTGTTCCTAAGACAGTGCGCATTGCACTGTGTTTTGCCACTAACGATCATCGACATCCGACTTCAGCACGTATTTAAACACAATGGGTTTACTTCTCATAGAGTAGCGACCATGCTGTTTCGAGAATCCAGACCAAGTATTGGTTATGAGCGATGTCACTAACATCAGCAAGCGAGCTGATATCAGCCAGCTACTCTTAGCTGTTGTTTGCGTTACTGTCAGCGGACCACAGCTGTCCGAGATAGTACTCCATCCAGAACTTGAAAAGATTACAAAACTGCAATCCATGACCGATAGAAGAGACTGCAGAGCCCAGCTGCAGTCAGAGAAACTCCGAAGACTGACTGACCATCCAATGCACCAGAGACTAAACAATTTGGGAAATGGGAAACTAAAGCGGAGAAACTTTGCAGAAATAGCCAAAGCAAAGATGCACGAAGATCCCATAAACGCACTAACAACACCAAAACCCATCACTACTGTACGAAAACCTACCTGGAGGCAGGATATATTTCCAGAGGTGGTAGAAAATATACCAGGTATTGCAAACAAAAACTGCCAGACTGAAAAAGAAGGGAGATATACTACCCTAAGCTTCATAACGAAAAGCTACCCAAGCATGGACTGGACCCATGCATACACCGACGGTTCTGTAACAAACACTACACAGAACGGAGGGGCAGGAGCATTCCTGAAGCTACCAAATGGCAGACAAATAACACTGTCACTCGCTACTGGTAAGTACACAAGCAATTTCAGAGCGGAGGCAGAGGCACTGAGGGCGGCAGTGGAAGAAATGGTGACACACAGTGAAAATGAGAGCCATATAGTCCTGCTGACAGATGCTCTCGCCGTAGTCACAGCGCTAAAAAGCCAGAAAAACACTGAGCTTAATGACTTAAGAGCAGCACTCTGCAAACTGTGCCAGCAGTCCGCACCAAAAAGGGTAGTGGTACAGTGGGTTCCGTCACACTGCAACATCCAAGGCAACGAGGAGGCAGAAAGACTGGCAAAAGAAGGTGCAAGACTACCACAAACAGATACCAGTATGACGTACGAAGAGTCAAAACGGCTTATCAAAGCCAGATACATGACCAAATGGGAAACCGAACATACTGGTTACACCAAAAATGATGCCTATTACCAGTTGAACCGAAGAGAGCAGGTCGTTGTCTTCAGACTTCGCACTGGCCACAACAGACTGAGGTACCACCTATTCAACAAATTGAAGATAGGGTGTACCGACGAATGCCCGTGCGGTACTGGTAAAATGACCGCTGAACATCTGCTGCAGAACTGCCCGACATACGAGGATCAGAGAGAGCAGATGTGGTCATTACCAGTGGAACTGCAAGACAAGCTTTATGGCAGTGGCGAGAGCCTCAGGATGACCGCCGCTTTTTTTGAAAAAATAATGGTTACTGTCTGACTGTGTACGCAGAAGAAGAAGAAGAAGAAGTACTCCATCCCCAAGTGACCACCATGGAAACAGACTATATCTCTGTAGCAGGACTGAGAAATGGATCTAAGAGTGAAAGTAGGTCTGGTCCAAATACGGAGAGTACTGAAGCCGGATGTTTCTGGCTGAAATGGGCAGATATCTCGGTGACGCTGTAAACAACGACACCGCGTTATAAACCATAATTTATCACAAAAACAGGAAGGAGAAAAAGATTCTGGACAAACAAAGAAGATTTGGGACAAACGAAGAAGATTTGGGACTAACGAAGAAGATTTGGGACAAAAGAAGAAGAAGATTTGGGACAAACGAAGAAGATTTGGGACAAAAGAAGAAGAAGATTTGGGACAAACGAAGAAGACTTGGGAAAAAAGAAGAAGAAGATTTGGGACAAACGAAGAAGAAGATTTGGGACAAACGAAGAAGATTTTGGACAAACGAAGAAGATTTTGGACAAACGAAGAAGATTTTGGACAAACGAAGAAGATTTTGGACAAACGAAGAAGATTTTGGACAAACGAAGAAGACTTGGGACAGAAGAAGAAGAAGATTTGGGACGAACGAAGAAGAAGATATGGGACAAACGAAGAATAAGATTTGGGACAAACGAAGAAGACTTGGGACAGAAGAAGAAGAAGATTTGGGACGAACGAAGAAGAAGATATGGGACAAACGAAGAATAAGATTTGGGACAAACGAAAAAGATTTGGGTCAAACAAAGAAGAAGATTTGGGTCAAATGAAGAAGAAGATTTGGGACAAACTAAGAAGATTTTGGACAAATTAAAAAGATTTTGGACAAACAAAGAATATTTGGGACAAATGAGGAAGAAGATTTGGGACAAACTAAGAAGATTTTTGACAAACAAAGAATATTTGGGACAAACGAAGAAGAAGATTTGGGTCAAACAAAGAAGAAAATTTGGGTCAAACAAAGAAGAAGATTTGGGTCAAACAAAGAAGAAAATTTGGGTCAAACAAAGAAGACGATTTGGGTCAAATGAAGAAGAAGATTTGGGACAAACTAAGAAGAAGATTTTGGACAAACAAAGAATATTTGGGACAAACGAAGAAGAAGATTTGTAACAAACGAAGAAGAAGATTTGGGACAAACCAAGAAGATTTGGGACAAACGAAGAAGAAGATTTGGGACATACGACGCAGATTTGGGACAAACAAAGAAGAAGATTTGAAACAAACGAAGAAGATTTGGGAAAAACGAAGAAGAAGATTTGGGTCAAACGAAGAAGATTTGGGACAAACGAAGAAGATGTGGGACAAACGAAGAAGAAGATTTGGGACAAACGAAGAAGATTTGGGAAAAACGAATAAGAAGATTTGGGACAAACGAAGAAGATTTGGGACAAACGAAGAAGACTTAGGACAAACGAAAAAGAAGATTTGGGACAAACGAAGAAGACTTAGGACAAACGAAAAAGAAGATTTGGGACAAACGAAGAAGAAGATTTGGGAAAAACAAAGAAGATTTTGGACAAACGAAGAAGATTTTGGACAAACGAAGAAGATTTTGGACAAACGAAGAAGATTTGGGACAAACGAAGAAGATTTTGGACAAACGAAGAAGATTTGGGACAAACGAAGAAGAAGATTTGGGACAAACGAAGAAGATTTGGGACAAACGAAGAAGAAGATTTTAGTCAAACGAAGAAGAAGATTTGGAACAAACGAAGAAGATATGGGACAAACGAAGAAGGTTTCGGACAAACGAAGAAGATTTCGGACAAACGAAGACGAAGATTTGAGTCAAACGAAGAAGAAGATTTCGGACAAACGAAGAAGATATGGGACAAACGAAGAAGGTTTCGGACAAACGAAGAAGATTTCGGACAAACGAAGAAGATTTCGGACAAACGAAGGAAATTTTGGACAAACGAAGAAGAAGATTTGGGACAAACGAAGAAGAAGATTTGGGACAAACGAAGAAGAAGATTTGGGACAAACGAAGAGGAAGAACAAGCAGAGCAGAAGACATGAAAAGAAGAACTTAGTGTCACGCCGTCTCGGATTGGCTCTTCAGTACGGAGAACAGCAAAATTATCAATAAAGATGCAGACTTTATCAATGGAAGCATGTGTAGTATAAGTTGATTGACATGGCACGATACGATCGCAACTTCTGTGATGCTGGAAAGATGGCCTAGCCCAACAGAAGTTGTACAATGTAATAGAGACAACTTTGACGTTTGATAGAACACACACCTAGATAATAGCTGATCACATTACAAGGTTGTTTGAGTTCGGGAATCCCCAAGGACAGAGATACAGGCAGAGGTAAAAACATACATAGAGAATATAGTTCGAGGAAGACATATTAAAAAGGTAAGAAGGAGGTAAAGTGAATGCTTTCTTAAAGAAAGACCAGCTGTATTTGTTGAAGGTATATGCTCCAGCAGGAGCTGATACATTTTGGTTCAAGGAAGCTTTTTAATTTGAAGTGGTGTTAAAAGCTGAGGTTGACTAACGTCTGGTCAGGCACAACATAATGATCAGACATGTTAATGTGGATCAGGCAAAATATACTGGCCAAGACCCCCCAGCTTGGCTTTCTCGCAGTTATTCTGGAAAACGGCCTGGCTAACGAGGTGAGGGATCGTCGTGATCCATGTAGTAGTGAGCAGCGCGCAGATGGAGCCAAGTATAGCACAACCACCTGGAGGACCCCGTCCACCTTCATCAGCACGTTGGGGGATGTGAGAAACGCTACAAAAACCCGCCACTAAACGTTCTTTTCAGGTCGCACAAAAGAGTAAACTTACTCATTGTGGGGGAAGAAAGACTAACGTCTGGCCAGGCACAACATACTGACATAAGAAATGTTAGTCAGGGTCAGGCAAAATATACTGATCCAGCATGATAGTCAGGATCAGGCAAAATATACGGTGTAACCATTCATGGAAACGTTTTGTTTTCATGACAGCCTGGCAAACCAGGTAAAGGATCGATGTGATCCCCGTAGTAGTGAGCGACACGTAGATGAAGCCAATCACAGCACAACCGTCTAGTGGACCCCGGCCTACCTTCATCAGCATGCTTGGGATGTGAGGAACGTTACAACAACTTAACGTTCATTTGAGGTTGCACAAAAAAGTAATCCGAATCATTGAGAGCATTCCACAACATCATTACTCGTTGTGAGCATTCAACAACAATAACAGTACTCACTGTGAGCATTCAACAACAACAACAGTACTCACTGTGAGCATTCTTCTTCTTCTTCTTCTTCTTCTTCTTCTTCTTCATCGTACGCAGTCAGACAGCAACCATTATTTTTTCGAAAAAAGCGGCGGTCATCCTTAGGATGTCGACACTGCCACAGAGCTTGTCTTGCAGTTCCACTGGTGATGGAAACATCTGCTCTCTCTGATCCTCGTATGTCGGGCAGTTCTGCAGCAAATGCTCAGCGGTCATTTTCCCGGTACCACACGGGCATTCGTCGGTTCCACCTATCTTCAATTTATTGAATAGGTGGTACCTCAGTCTATTGTGGCCAGTGCGAAGTCTGAAGACAACGACCTGCTCTCTTCTGTTCAACTGGTAATAGGTTTAAGCATTCAACAACAACAACAGTACTCACTGTAAGCATTCAACAACAACAACAGTACTCATTGTGAGCATTCAAAAACAACAACAGAACTCACTGTAAGCATTCAACAACAACAACAGTACTCATTGTGAGCATTCAACAACAACAACAGTACTCATTGTGAGCATTCAACAACAACAACAGTACTCATTGTGAGCATTCAACAACAACAACAGTACTTATTGTGAGCATTCAACAACAACAACAGTACTTATTGTGAGCATTCAACAACAACAACAGTACTTATTGTGAGCATTCAACAACAGTTCTTATTGTGAGCATTCAACAACAGTACTTATTGTGAGCATTCAACAACAACAACAGTACTCAATGTGAGCATTCAACAACAACAACAGTACTCACTGTGAGCATTCAACAACAACAACAGTACTTATTGTGAGCATTCAACAACAGTTCTTATTGTGAGCATTCAACAACAACAACATTACTCAATGTGAGCATTCAACAACAACAACAGTACTTATTGTGAGCATTCCACAACAACAACAGTACTCACTGCGAACATTTACCAACAACAAATCATTAATGGATTGTTGTAGATCAATAGTTGGTGTATCAATTTCGTGTAATGAGACTGCCAACCCCATGATCCTACTTAATCTAATCCTACTACAGGTATTTTAGTGTGCACAATATAGACCAATAACATGTTTTTCTGCACACTCGGTAGCTAGTACATACCAACAAAAAAGATATCAGCACTTCCACCGGAAGAGCACTGAGGGATATCCAAATATAATGTGAACACTCATTGTATGACAATAACGTTAATGATTATTAACAAGATGCAAATATGCATAAGTTAATGAAGATAAATATAGAAGATTGACCGTTATCGTACATTCTCAAATTGGTGGATATTATTGTCCAGACATTGCTGATAACGTGGCCCAATGGATTCGAAAACATTCCTAATTAAATCAATCAGTATCTGGGCGCGTGCTGGTCTACTGGCGGCTTTCAACTCATTGATTGTTGCTGGATATGTGCCAGACATGTTTTGTTTGAGGTGTCCTATGAAAAGAACTAAATCGAGGGTCAGGTCTGCTGAAAGGGAAGGCCGGCGAGTGGAGGGGGAGGGGGTGGTATTATTTTTATAAAGATAGATCCTCGTATCGTGAGGGTAGTGGGAAGGAGTTTCATCTTGCTGGAATTACCACTCTTTATGCCCAAACAACATTTTCATGTGTGGTATCACGGATTCCTGCAGAACGTTCAGGTAATGAACATCAGTCACGGTTCAATCAAAAGAAAGAAGGCCTTATGTAACCAAACGTTGACACATTCCACCATATTGTAACCCTTTGTATAGTCACATGGCGCTGCACTGCCCAGCACAAATAATAATGTTCGCTTAGGCATCTAGGAACGTTGCGTCGATCGGCCAATGGTATGTCCAACTGCTGATGCTTGAAGCCAAACCTCATTGACTGCCGAAGGAGAGACTGAAATCTGCCGGAGCCATGTGGAACGGAGGCTCCCCTTCCTGCGTCTCCAGCCGGTCTGTGGTAGACCGTTGTTACACTTAGCTGACTTGGACATGATCTGGTGAACCGGAACTTCTTGATCCAGTCGAACCACCTGACCAATCGCAGACAGGCGGCCGCGGACCAGAGTCTGAGATGGAGAGAAGACTCGACATGATCAGATCACCAGATACCCAGGATGAGTCGCTGGTTGCCCACGTACATTGGCAATTGGTCAGTAGCTCCAACTGTGGCGATTAACTGGGTCATTTCACTTAAATGGGGTCTCGTTGCTCAAAACTATCTTGTTTGGAAATTCATTGCGATCTGCCCATTCTACTTTTCAGCCAGGACAATCTTCACTGAAAGCGTTGACTAATGTAGGAATATACCTTTCTCCACTCAGCAGGCATCAAATGGATTATCGATCTGAGAAGTCCCGTTTCTTCAGCCACTTACCGATCTGATTTCGTATGCATATCGCTAGTACGTATACAATATTTCTCTTCCTTCTTTGACGTAAGGGGGGCTGGTCAATGTCCGTGGCATTCAGGAAGTCGTCATATAGACATCGTGAACAGTTACATCCTCTTCAAATTTATCTATAATAAGAGAAATGCTGATCCGCGTGGGTGCATATCGTCGAAACGCCGTTCTGAACTATCTTTGTGCGTCTGCTATGCTCTCTCTATTCCAGTAGCATTTTGCGGTAAATGTCCTTCTATGAACACTTAGAATTGTTTGCTTCATTATGTTAATCCGTTACACCTGAAACAAGAACAAAAACGTTTACGAGTTATGCGCCTTAGGTCTTCATATATTTGTGTTACGAATCTTTGCTGTATGTTAACAATTATCAGTGTTATAGTCACGCAAAGTGTGTTTTCATGTTATTAGGACACCCGATATATTGTAAAACAAAAATAACGGAAATATGTGTAAAAATGTAGCAGTTACAGAAACATTTAAACACGGCTTCATTATACGAGGCGTGTTCAAATGAAACCTGACCTAACTGCGCCTAGTGAACATACGTGAACAAACGGCAGTGTGTGGTGACGAAAGTGTGGCGAACGTAAGTTCAGGAGACGGTCCATCCAAATTGCTGCATCAATTTTGGCGAAGCAACTTATGACGCAACAATATGCGCCTGATATGGTCTCTGAAGATCATTCGTTAACTTACGTCCTTCTTTAAACATTGTTGTTCAATTCTTCTCTGTTGTCTTCGACACACGTTTATCACCATACACTGCCAGCATTCTGCAATGAATGTCTACTGGTCGATATTCTTCAGCTGTTAAAACCGAATCACAACTTGCTGATCAACTGGACGGATTCCGTATCACATCCGCCATGTTTTCAACGGTCTGCTGAGAAAACTATGAGTCGGAGATTAAAGCAGTTTTGCAAACCTAACGGTTGGTATGTGCTGTTTACATCAGAAGGGACATATCATGTGCATCGTACGTATGTTCACTTGGCGAAGTTAGCTCCGTTTTCATTTGAACACGTCTCGTATTACACGGGTAAGTCTGTACGTAAGCCACATACTCAGATGGGATAGCTGACAAATGTAGTTGGTAGTCTCTAAAGATATCATTAGGTCGTAACAACGTCCAGTTCTGTGACTACTGTAGATAGCAGACGCTAGGTGTTGCAAGCATGCGCGTAGCTGAGATACAGAATGGCGTCCGTCCGTGCGCACAGAGTATTCAATCAACCGAATAGCACGCGGATCTATGTTAATTTTTGTTTGGGGGAAAATACGTTCTGCAAAGAATTTTCATAAAAAAGTGCTTCCTGTGAAGTTCTGTTGTTGCTACGGATACAGTTTTGTGCCTGATGACTAGAGAAGTTCTGCTCCACCATCACAATGCCAGACAACATCCAGATGGATTAACCCAGCTGGCAACTTCTTGAACATCCACCTTGCAGTCTGGACTTATCCCTGAGCGATTTGCACCTGTGTAATGCATTAAAAACTCACCTAGGAGACGTTTGGTGAATGACGAATAGGTTGAACGGTCGAAGACAACAGTCCGGCTAACAAGTTGAGGTTCGACGTGATCTCCGTAGTAGTGAGCGACACCCAGATGATGCCAAGCATAGCACAACTGCCTGTAGGAGCCCGGTCCACCTTCACCAGCACGCTCGGGATGTGAGGAAAGCTACTGCAACCTGTCACTTAACGTCCTTTTCAGGGCGCACATAAGAGTAACCTACTCATTGTGTGCATTTAAAAACAACAACAACAAAAACAACAACAACAACAACAACAGCGTAAAGTGATAATCTAGCTGAGACAGCAGACCAAAGAATTCTTTGCTGCAGGTGTTGATCCACTGATAAAGCCATGGGATAATTGTATCAATGTTGGAGGAAGTTATGTTGTGAAATAAAGGACGATATACGTTCATTAATAAATGTTTTTCAAGTTCGAATCTTATTTAGCTTTATTAAACAATAATGTGTGACCTATTTACTGACTTACGATTGCGGTAGCTTAAAATAGATCACTATAAATAAAGCCACGACGAATTGGTACTAGTTTCATGTTAGGGGCCAACTCCAGTTGTGGCCCAATGCTTAGCTAGGATCGCATAGAAGACACAACTAGCAAACCCCATCTAATCTATCTTTTCGTGTCCTAGAGAAAACACGAGGTATTTTTTTGGGTACTATATCGATTTTTTCAATCCATGTCTCTGTATTGCGTTATTAAAGGTTAAAAAGGTTAGAGGGGAGAGCTCAACTTTATCGCCTCAGGTTTCCCCATATGGATCAGTCTCTGTCCGCAGAACAGCATTCCCGCCCGCTGAGAGCACCACACAAAGCACGAACTCCGTAGCTCCAGCAAAGAGCCCAGGGATCTCCAGACATAAGGTCATCATCATATTCGAACCACGACCGTCTGAATACGAAGCACACGGCTTGACCACTTCGCCACACCAGCCTGCTCTAATGCCCCCCGCCACCCCCCCCCCTTGCATTATCCTGCATTATCTTATTAACACAGTTCAATCCATCGTTTTCTGGATATTTCTCGTACTTTGAAACCCTGCTGTCTGCTATTACAGACTCACACAGCGGTATGTCTGAGGACATGTATGTCCTATTGATTGGCAAACAATTTAATTATCTGTATAGCTATACAAACCCCGCGTTCCGTTATTTCATTACTGTTCCAAAGACAGACCGCAGAACTGCGAGGCAAACACAAAGATGGCTTTATGTAGACCAGTTTCTGATTGTTGCAGATCGATGTGCTGGGATGTAAAAACAGCACCTGATTTTGATCAGACAATCAAGCATTCCGGCTCTGCAGACCTTAGGATATGATATTTAGCGCTCTAAAATGTCAACTGGCATAAACGACATTTGTTTGAGATGTCCCGGTGATGAATGCATTATTGATGTAATTATATGAATGAGAAAATTAGTTTGACATTTTCACGAAATGTTTGGTGAGTCCAAACCTTGAATTTGCTACTTCGTGTAGATGTTTCAGTTTTACTACTTGTTCAATTTTCTTTGGTATGGATTATATTTTTAAGTTTATATGCCAGTGAGTGTATTTCGTTTATCGTGATTTGTTCTTAAGTTTGAGACAAACAGACCAGAAATAAAGGTTAAAGTTGAGGTCTTAGGATAGGAAGGTCACACAAGTTGGTGTATCATTCAATCAAAACATGTCTAGCTCCCCGTGGAGTATATGCCTTCAAGAAATACACCCCAAATCATCAATTGTCGAACTGCCAGTGTCCGTTTAAGCTTTCGGGGATTACATTTTCTAAAGGATTTGACAGCCTGCCTCATGCCTAGACCTCAGAAGTCACCCCTGGCAGATGACAGTTTGCTATTCTTTAGTCCCATTTCGGTCCCGCAGACACTAATGCTAAACAAGTAAATAATATCATGTAATGTAATACAATATATTCCAAACAGAACATAGTCCAGAGTGCCGGCTGTGCACACACCCCTAAGAAACTGTTGAACATCATCGTTTTGAATGACCGATGCTTGTCAGTGTTAGGAAAGCGCTTCTTCTTCCGTGGCCAGACAAATGTAACACTTTGTGCAGAACTAAGCTACAGCTTACAAACACTTGCACATACCACTATATGACATTTGGCTAAAGGGCAGGAGCCCATAAGCCGCTGAATCAATAACCAACCAATACAATGTAATGTAATGTAATGTAAAGGTCAGGCCCATTACAATAAATACCGCCGGGGATGAAGATAACTCTTTATGTACTAGTGTGGCCAGTTCCCTTTCTTGCTGTGGATACCTTCCTAAACTCATACGTCAGGTATCCATTTACAGCTGGGTAGACTTGAGGAGCGGTCGTTCTAGGAACAAACTACGCCCAAATTTTGTTCCTGTCCTTCCGTGATTTTGAACTTAGGCGCTCTGTAATCTCAGTCTTAGCAAGCCAGCTCTCTGTCGACTAAACTGCCTACTCCACAAAGTAATGTAACGCAATATAATGTAACGCAATGTAATAAAAAGCAATATAATGCAACGCAATACAACATCTGCCTTCGAGGACGAAGTGTCAAAGATTTAAGTGCACAACACTTTCGCTTTATTTAGATGGGAGTTAGTAATTCCTTCTTCCCCGTCTTGTTTTTCTAATAGTAAATCAGGTAACCATTGTTACCGAACTGAGCTAGAGCGTGCCACATCTGGGAATTCCTCTTCTTCGACATTCGATCTAAAAATGACATTGTGTCGTAGTTTACAGAGACGGTGCGATAAATGTGTTTTCTAGCTGACTTCTCCGATTCTAACTGGAATTTTTCAGTATCAGATTTATATTTCTACTGCGGTCCCTACTCTCTTAGCAACACTGAACCAGCACATCATGTTTGGCTTGGCTTGGTTTGGCTTGGTTTGGCTTGATTTGGCTTGGCTTGGTTTGGCTTGGCTTGGCTTGGTTTGGCTTGGCTTGACTTGTCTTGGCTCCGTTCGTTCTCAATCACCCGCTACCAAATCCTGAAAAGGCTTAAGTAGCAGAGAATGGAATGCATTGTGTCGTAGTTTACAGCTTGACTGCGATATTTGCACCTTTCGGTTCAACACATCCGACTTCAGCAAGCATTTTTTGAGTACCAGGTTAGCATTCCCTCTTCGATCCCTTCTCCTTAGCCAATCTGCCCTGCTGCAGCCTGTTATCCAGGATCACCTAGTGGAGGTGTAGAAGGGTCTTGGCAGTTCTGGTTCGCTGGCCCTGACGCTAGCAGTCAGCTATGGGTCGCTCCTACACTTCCTGTTTCCAGGCCACAACTCAGAAGCGGGTTAAGGTCTTGGACAGCTCTGGTTCGCTGACCCTGGTGCAAGCAGCTATCTTGTAGATGTTTCCCTTGTAACCTTAGTTTATAGTTCTGTGTTTTGTTTGAAAGGGGACAGATTGCATTTGTTGTCTCTCTCTCATTTATTTTTATTAGCCACACTTTGGCCCAATCTTCTATTGATGTTAAACTGTGCAACACGGCTTACTCTGCTGCAGGAACACTGGTGTAAGCTCCTTGTGGAAAGTTCTCAGTTCTATTTGTGTATGTGAGGAACTGTGTGGGTGACAAGACTTCCCCTTGAGGGAAATACCTTCAGTAATGTCCTCTTTCTGGTGGTCTATCTTTGGAGGCTAATGTTCTGTTTCTGCTGGTTCTATCCTTGAAGACTAATGTTCTATCTCTGCTGGTCTATCCTTGGAGACTAGATGTTCTGTTTCTGGTGGTCTATCCTTCGAGACTAGATGTTCTGTTTGTGCTGGTCTATCCTTGGAGGCTAGATGTTCGATTTCTGGTGGTCTGTCCTTGGAGGCTAATGTTCTGTTTCTGGTGGTCTATACTTGGAGGCTAATGTTCTGCTTCTGTTGGTCTATCCTTGGAGGCTAGATGTTCTGTTTCTGGTGGTCTATCATTGGAGGCTAATGTTCTGTTTCTGGTGGTCTATTTTTGGAGACTAGATGTTCTGTTTTTGGTGGTCTATCCTTGGAGGCTAATGTTCTGTTTCTGGTGGTCTATCCTTGGAGACTAGATGTTCTGTTTCTGCTGGTCTAGTCATACAGATTGGATGTTCTGTTTCTGCTGTTCTATCCTTGGAGGCTAGATGTTCTGTTTCTAAGCTAGTGACGATTCCATTTGTTCATTTTCATGCATGCTTGACTTCTAAGCAGCTTGACTTTCAAGTCATCTTTCCATAGCTTTTTTACGAATTCTCTCAAACCACAAGCGAATGATTCTTTTCTTGAAAGTCATCTTCAATCTTCTGAAAAATATGCGATTTATTCTTCAATTTTTTCGCTGTTGTCTGAATCGAGCTCGCTGAGTAGTTAGCCAATATTCTTCTTCCAAATGCCACATAAGTTTGGTATGGATCATGCGTTTCATCAGTTTTTCCACAACAATAAGTAAACGTATTGGCCTGTAGTAATTGTGATGCCTTAAGTGTTTATATTTCTACGGAGTTGATGCATCAATAGGGTCTCCTTCCATGCCTGCAGAACAATTCCCTTTTTTAAACTCCAGTTTAGGAAAACAAGAAGTGTATTTATTTGTTGTGCTCTCGTGCCCAGACATATTTACATGTCATTTGTTATCGAATGTTTTACTGTTGATTTATTTTTCTTTAGGGATCTCTTTAACACCATAATGTAATCCATTGTTAAATTTGCTGCTATATGTGCGCCGTTATTGGTCTTTTATTTATCGATGCTACGAAAACCAATATTATTCATTCCCTTCGCCTAGCGCTGAGATAGTCTATACCCTTCGCCTTGCGCTGAGATAGTCTATACCCTTCGCCTAGCGCTGAGATAGTTTATACCCTTCGCCTAGCGCTGAGATAGTCTATACCCTTCGCCTAGCGCTGAGATAGTCTATACCCTTCGCCTAGAGCCGAGAAAGTCTATACCCTTCGCCTAGCGCTGAGATAGTCTATACCCTTCACCTTATGATAACGGAGTCCCCATCCTTTACCTTATCCTAAAGAAGACTATGCAAATAAGTATCTCTCAGGGTACAATGACTTCGAATCTTAACACACATCAATCCTCAATCCCAAGTTTAATTCCTGATTCCTTTTTCAACACTTTTCCGGTGTCTGAGGAGTGTGTCTTCCCAATACATGATATTTATTGATCTCTCCTTGCTCTTGTTATTGTTGTTTGTATATGAACTGATCTCCGACTTTTATTTGGTTTCCTTGTCTGCAAGTGAACAATGTTTGTGGAAGAATATTACTGCAAGCCAGGACAAGGAGCAGAAGAAATTGTTTATATAATGACTCTGACCAGTCTAAGAAATCAGTATACTGACATCAATTTAATGAAGTTAGACACGATTCCGTCTTCCGGAAACAGGTTGCCGTTGTGTAGTCTCGGTAAGAGAATACGCTAAAGGAAACCCGACCCGCAAAAAAAAAACCCAGATGGCACCAGATGTGTCGGGCCGATAGGTACCGATTTTGTTGCCTCGTTGGAAACTACGGTATAACGTACTTTCAAGACGAACGCCAGAGAAGACAGATCACAGATTGATTCGTTTTGGATACATAAGGGCGCGTTTATCATCTCAAGCGTGCGACAGCAGGCTTATGATCAGTGTTGATAATAGTTGAATTACGATTGGGGGGCGGGGGGGGGGGGGGGGGAAGGCGGGGTTCTTTGTTAGGAAAACCTTAAAGCACCGCCCATTCTTTCAATCTGAATCAGACTTTCTTGGCGAATCACAACATCACTCTGGTTCGTCAGGCTACCCATCCTTCCAATATGGCTCCTTGCAATTTGTGGCTGTTACCCAAGCTGATGAGAAGTGTGTAGACTCCCAAGGACTATTGGGAGAAGTGTGTAGAGTCCCAGGACTACTGGGAGAAGTGTGTAGAGTCCCAAGGACCAATGAGAGAAGTGTGTAGAGTCCCAAGGACTATTGGGAGAAGTGTGTAGAGTCCCAGGACTACTGGGAGAAGTGTGTAGAGTCCTAAGGACCAATGAGAGAAGTGTGTAGAGTCCCAAGGACCAATGGGAGAAGTGTGTAGAGTCCCAAGGACCAATGAGAGAAGTGTGTAGAGTCCCAAGGACCAATGAGAGAAGTGTGTAGAGTCCCAAGGACCAATGGGAGAAGTGTGTAGAGTCCCAAGGACTAATGAGAGAAGTGTGTAGAGTCCCAAGGACCAATGGGAGAAGTGTGTAGAGTCCCAAGGACCAATGAGAGAAGTGTGTAGAGTCCCAAGGACCAATGGGAGAAGTGTGTAGAGTCCCAAGGACCAATGAGAGAAGTGTGTAGAGTCCCAAGGACCAATGAGAGAAGTGTGTAGAGTCCGAAGGACCAATGGGAGAAGTGGGTAGAGTCCCAAGGACCAATGAGAAAAGTGTGTAGAGTCCCAAGGACCAATGGGAGAAGTGTGTAGAGTCCCAAGGACCAATGGGAGAAGTGTGTAGAGTACCAAGGAGAGCACTTTGAATGCGATTAGGGTTTCAAACCTACATGTGAGTAATTGTAATCGTTTGTCCGAACTTTTACATACGATTACCACACTTTGACACCAAAGAACATTCTATGCTCTGGCACTTCCGGTTTCTGACGCAATGTTTTTAACACGACAAGATTACCAACCACACGAAGCTGAATAGTTCTCCAGTGCACAAGCCACACATAAAACTTGACAAACCAAGTAGCCTGCATGTAGTAAGGAGAATTCTAGATGTAACAAGTATATACTGTCATTAGGGTTTGAATACGAATCATTCCTATCGCTTATGTCCAAAGAGATTGCAATAGATCTGATTGATGAGGGATAAATCTGGCACGCCAGGGGCGTCAATTCGTTCAGTAATCCAATTATGGCCCTTACTCGTGTAATATATTACTTGGCATTGACGTGTTATCGTTTACTCTAGCGTTTGTGTGCGAGCTATAGTTGTTACGGTTCAGCTTAGCTAGCCTTGGATAGTGAAACAAGTTGAAGAGATCGATATAGGGATGGATGGATAGTTGGATGTTTGAATGATGAATGAATTAATGGATGGATGGATGAAAGGGTGTATATATATATATATGAACGGGTGGATGTATGTCATAAACTATGAAAAAAAAGGAGTTCATAATAAAAAAACTGAAATTCTTTCCATTTGGTAGTCTTCTTTGGCTGGACCTGATTTCAGAAAATGAAAAGTTGCATTCCGGAACTAGGTCGGCTTTGTTTGAAATGACCGATACACCCAAACTCTGTCCGAACCCTGAATTATGTCTTTGTCTTTCACCAATCTCCTAGCCTCTTCCTAAGTAACAATTAGCATTCATTCACTCCCTTGGTTTGGATTCATGTTTAGGATCATTCCGGTCATCCTGCCGCGATCCCTGCTGGATACCTGACCCTGTGATCATTTACCCTGTCCGAAGTGGCCATAACAACAGCTCGTTTGCAGGAAGACCTTCGTGACAGTTAAACGGAGGTTGGAATCATGATATTTTCCTGACCTTAACACGTGGAAGAAGAGATAAACACATTCTTTAGAACTATGAACATATCGCAAAGATACAACAAGATACTTAGAAAATAATGAATGTGAACTAGTCAGCCATTTTGAGCGAAAGTGAAAGGGCTGGCCAGGAAAGTGTACGAAGTGAAAAGGTTGGCCAGGAAAGTGTACGAAGTGAAAGGGCTGGTCATGAAAGTGTACAAAGTGAAAAGGCTGGTCAGGAAAGTGAAAAGGCTGGTCAATAAAGTGTACAAAGTGAAAAGGCTGGTCAGGAAAGTGTACAAAGTGAAAAGGCTGGCCAGGAAAGTGTACGAAGTTAAAAGGCTGGCCAGGAAAGTGTACGAAGTGATAAGGCTGGCCAGGAAAGTGTACGAAGTAAAAGGCTGGCTAGGAAAGTGTACGAAGTGAAAAGGTTGGCCAGGAAAGTATACACGTGAAAAGGCTGGCCAGGAAAGTATACACGTGAAAAGGCTGGCCAGGAAAGTATACACGTGAAAAGGCTGGCCAGGAAAGTGTACGAAGTGAAAAGGCTGGCCAGGAAAGTGTACGAAGTGAAAAGGCTGGCCAGGAAAGTGTACGAAGTGAAAAGGCTGGCCAGGAAAGCGTACGAAGTGAAAAGGCTGGCCAGGAGAGTGTACGAAGTGAAAAGAGTAAATGGTCGAATAAGCCGATAGCAGCCAAACTGGAAATAACCAGATAGGGACATATTTAGAAATACACGATACAAATATGAAAACTGAAAGAGAGGAAAACAGATGGACGAAGGGAAGGAGGTTACGATAGAGAAGATAGAATCTAGGTGAAGGTATGTAAAATGTTCATCATTCTTTCTAAACCACAAATGTCGACTCGTTCTGACGAGAAACGTTCATCCCAATCCAGTCTCAGAAACAATTGGATATATATTAAAGCAGTTTCACAAAATTGGTCCGACCTTCTCAATGAACCCTTGACTGTGCTTCCTAACTCATAATTGCCAACAATTCATTGGAGCTAAAAGTCATGTGACCTGTATCAGATGCACACAGACAGTACGTTAAAACACAAACACGTGATATTTTATCAGAAGGTCATAACGTAATCCGTGGTATTTAATTCACTTAACCTGATCCCAGAAGGTATTCTGAAGGTTGAACAAATGGTTACAAGGTCACGATGAATGTGAAAAGCCTCATAAATAGACGTAATTCGCTGTTAAAAAATTATATTAGAAAAATTGAAGGTACTGCCCTTCGGAATGGAATATTTTAGATTTGATTGAAAAATACGTTCAGATTTATGAAGTGAAAGGTGACAGTTTTCATTATTCGCAGCCAATGTTTCTTTAACAGACAGCGGATAGTAGACACTGCCGTTCGCGTTGGCGTATTTGAGAGTTACAAAGTCTTACATTATGTTATGTAGGAATAATCAGGCTTGTTATTATTTTCTGTACTATACTTCTCTCTTTCTTGTTGTTTTTGTTTTTTCTCATTTTCAATTTGTTTTTTTTCGTGTTTTTCTTCTTATACTTCTTGATCTTCTGTCTATTCTTCTTCCTCTGTACCACATTTTCTTCTTCCGTTATGTCTTCTGCTTCTTCTTCCTCTGTACCACATTTTCTTCTTCCGTTATGTCTTCTGCTTCTTCTTCCTCTGTCCCACATTTTCTTCTTCCGTTATGTCTTCTGCTTCTTCTTCCTCTGTCCCACATTTTCTTCTTCCGTTATGTCTTCTGCTTCTTCTTCCTCTGTCCCACATTTTCTTCTTCCGTTATGTCTTCTGCTTCTTCTTCCTCTGTCCCACATTTTCTTCTTCCGTTATGTCTTCTTCAACTTATATTTATTCTTATTTGTATTACTTTTGTTCATCTTCTGTGTTTTTCTCTGTTGTCTGTAATTAAAAACATGTTACTTTCAGGGTTTGGTAGCGGGAGATTGAGAACGAACGAAGCCAAGCCAAACCAAAAACATGTTATTTCGTTGTTGTTTTTCGGGTTGTATTTTCATGTATAACCTAACCTAACCTAACCTAGCCTGGTCTGGCCTGACCTAACCTAACATAACCTGGCCTGGCCCGGCCCGACCCGACCCGACCTGACTTGACTTGACTTAACTTGACTTAACGTAACTTAGCTTAGATTAGCTTAGCTTAACTTAACTTAACAACAGTAAATTTATGTTCAGCCCCCTGGGAATGTGTAATCTTCTGTCCTGTGTCATCTTTGTGGCCCTTCATGTTGTAAGTCCAAACTTCTGTAGTGTGTCTTTGATATCGTCAATTCATCATCTATTCTAGATAGTACGGTTTCCTTCTTCTGCTTCTTCCTCTTTTTCTTCTCATTCCTCTTGTGTTCCTTCTTGTTTCCTCTTCTTCTTCCTGTTTTCCACTTTTTCTTCTTCTTTGTCTTTTTCTTCCCTTTTTCCTTTTCTCTTTCTGCTTTTCCTTCTCTTCCTCTTCTTATTCTCCTTCTTCTTGTTTTTTTTTTCTTCTCATTTTCTTCTTCTTATACTTTCTCTTCTTTTCGTCTTCTTCTTCCTCTTTTTCCTTTTATTCTTTCTTTACCTCTTTTGTCTATTTTCCCTTACTCAGCTTCTTATTTTTCTACTTCTTCCTCTTATTCTCCTTGCTCTTCTTCCTCTTTCTCATCCTTTTCTTCTTATATTTCCTCTTCTTCGTGTTCTTCTCACTGTTTTTCTCTCTTTTCCCGTTTCTCCCCTTCTTCTTCGTCTTCCTGTTCCCTTAACGTCTCTAAACTGCTTTAGAAAACTCAGCAAAAGTCTGTACACAACCAGTTTCATTATATGCAATATCGTTTGAAGAAAAGCTGATGATGTGTGAAGTATTGTTTAAAAAGTGCGTTAAGATAAACATGCAGATCTTAAAAGAAATATATCACAACAATATTTAGATGTACGAGGAAAGTCCTCAATATTGCACTAAATGTGTCGTGATGCGCCAAAAATTTACGGTGCTACGTTGTTATCATAAATCTTTTTGATTTGTAATTTGTGTAACATAAATTTATAGTGCTGTAAAGGTGTAACATAAATTTATAGTGTTGTAAAGGTGTAACATAAATTTATAGTGTTGTAAAGGTGTAACATAAATTTATAGTGCTGTAAAGGTGTAACAAAAATTTATAGTGCTGTAAAGGTGTAACATAAATTTATAGTGCTGTAAAGGTGTAACATAAATTTATAGTGCTGTAAAGGTGTAACATAAATTTATAGTGCTGTAAAGGTGCAACATAAATTTATAGTGCTGTAAAGGTGTAACATAAATTTATAGTGCTGTAAAGGTGTAACATAAATTTATAGTGCTGTAAAGGTGTAACATAAATTTATAGTGCTGTAAAGGTGTACCATAAATTTATAGTGCTGTAAAGGTGTAACATAAATTTATAGTGCTGTAAAGGTGTAACATAAATTTAGAGTGCTGCAAAGGTGTAACATAAATTTATAGTGCTGTAAAGGTGTACCATAAATTTATAGTGCTGTAAAGGTGCAACATAAATTTATAGTGCTTTTATTATTTAACTGGACCTAAATGTTTATTTCAGAACACTCAAAAATATAACACTAAAGTTGTACAATGTGTCTAATGTGAAACTAAGCGTTGGAGTCTAATTTCGTCTTATTTCAAACCCGGAGAAAATAGTAATGCATGACCGGGGTATTAGCGATTGATCATTCTCAAATTGAACACTTTTACATGACAATCGTTCTACAATTACTACTGGATGCACAGATAGAATTTAGAATATTGAAAGCTCTGGCAAAGAAGTTATTAAATGAGAAATGTATTGAATGTTTGTTTCTAAATAAGCATTGTCCTTATGCAATTGAAAAATGTTTCCGAGAAACGGCACCGACATGAATATCTCTAAAACGACATTATGGGAAACTAAAGGATGCTGGATTCACATTCCACAAGCATACAGATGGTAGAAATATAATTTTGTAAAAAGCCTCATCAACTAGTTTCAGAAGTAAAGCTATCGTCAATTTTGCAAAATTGTACTATCCTGCGACTCATAGTTTCCTCAGCAGACCGTTGAAAACATGGCGGATGTGATACGAAATCCGCCCAGAGTTGATCAGTGAACGGTGGTTTGTTTTCTAACCGCTGAAGGATGTCGACCAGTTGACAATCGTAGCAGAATGCCGGTAGGGTATGGTAACAAAAGTGTCGAAGACAAAAGTTGAGAACTGGACAACGATATTTAAAGAAGGATGTGAGTTCACCATGCACTGGCTGCAACCTGCGACGAAGGTCAACTTGTCGACATCCTTCAGCTGTTGGAAACCGAATCACCGTTCGCTGATCAACTCTGGACGGATTCCGTATCACACCCGCCATGTTTTAAAACTATGAGTCGCAGGATAATACAATTTTTCAAACTTGACGGTTGGTATGTATTGTTTACATCAGAAATGACGTCATCATGCGCATCGCACGCATGTTCGCTTTGTGCAGTTAGGTCTGGCTTCATTTAAATGACCTTCGAACGTACTTCTGTCATTAGTTATACACTTCTTTCTGGTAATGGACAATACATCCTAGCATAATGCAGTGGCACTGGAGGAGAAGGTCCTGACATGGACAAGTACTAAGAACAAGGTCCCGACATCACCAAGTACTAAGGACAAAGTCCCGACATCAGCAAGTACTAAAGACAATGTCCCGACATCACCAAGTACTAAGGACAATGTCCCGACATCACCAAGTACTAAGGACAAAGTCACGACATCACCAAGTACTAAGAACAATGTCCCGACATCACCAAGTACTAAGGACAATGTCCCGACATCACCAAGTACTAAGGACACAGCCTCTGACATCACCAATTACTAAGGACAAAGTCCCGACATCCCCAAGCACTAAGGACAAAGTCCCGACATCAGCAAGTACTAAGGACAAAGTCCCGACATCACCAAATACTAAGGACAAAGTCGCGACATCCCCAAGTACTAAGGACAAGATCAAACTTTGACTAACAAAAGAAGACATTTTATTTACGGAAATTCACCTCAAACCTAAAGTATTGTTACTTGCAAAAAATATACACATAATAAAGACGTTCCCATTTGACAAGGTAATCCCTGATCTTGGTGACGGATGTTTAA
This sequence comes from Ariolimax columbianus, assembly GCA_036924085.1. Taxonomy (NCBI): domain Eukaryota; kingdom Metazoa; phylum Mollusca; class Gastropoda; order Stylommatophora; family Arionidae; genus Ariolimax; species Ariolimax columbianus. The sequence goes on along the minus strand of JAVGWX010000011.1, from coordinate 10,421,933 downwards.
AATTGCCGCAGTACCATCACACTTAAATCCTACAGAATTAGTTTGGGCGAGGCAGAAAGGACAGGTGACCAGTGACATGAAACTATCATGTGTAAAGAGAATTGTATGCGCTCTCCTCGCAGACACTGACAAATAATTTTAGGTTAAAAGTGAGGAGAATGAATTGAAAGAAAAAAGGGATCAAGATGCCGAGCAGCGCATGAGCTGCAGTGGTCAGCGACGCATAGCTGACTTCAAGCGTCAGAGCCGACGAACCAGAGCTGCCGAGACCCTTCTACACCTCTACGTGGTGATCCTGGATAATAGGATGCAGCAGGGCGGACTGGCTAAGGAGAAGGGATCGAGGAGAGAATGCTAACCCGGTATTCAAAAAATGATTGCTGAAGTCGGATGTGTTGGACGGAAAGGTGCAAATATCGCAGTCAAGCTGTAAACTACGACACAATGCATTCCGTGCTCTGGACTACATTTTGCCACTTAAGCCCTTTCAGGGTTTGGTAGTGGGAGATTGAGAACGAACGAAGCCAAGCCAAGCCAAGCCAAAGAAAAAAGATGGGTATTGGTAGAAATATGGTTTGTGAATCATTCAGCTGACTACAGTCATCAATCTCTTTAACATATATGAATCTGAGCAGGACCAGTATCATCTGGGTAATATATATATGTATATATACTTTAAGCAATAATTATGTTAATTGTCCCCAGTGATCCGCAAATAGCACCACTGCCCCGAAGAGAGCATGTCGTAAGAGGCGACTAACTGTGTAACATGACATAACACCAGCCATGTTTAGGTGGTTTCTTAAAAGCAGCATAGGCGGTGCCTAACAGACTGTGGATTTACTTTGGCCTAATGTTTGAGTGTAATCATATGGACCCGCTTATCGGTTACTCACCCTCCGCTGCACTAGTCCCAACTCAGCGGAGTAATAAAATGTTCGAGCTAAGTCCGCATCACGGCTTCCTCGAGCTCACGCCCTAGCTGAGACCTGCACTGGGCCATCTACCCCCATAGAAATACAGGTCGACCAAGACAAAATATATATTTAAAGCAATAATGATGTTAATTAATACATACTCAAACTCCTCATGAAGTTTGAAATACAACATTTAATTAAAATTAAACGCTGTCACAAAAAGTCGTCTTTAAGTAAGGTGTCAACGGCGGAGGACGGAGGTCGCGGGTTCGAATCACAGTGGAGCACGAATTTTTTTCAATTGGATGCAAGTCCCCCGATCTCTTGGTAGTGAGATCAGACTCCGTGTGCAGTGTCAAGCACGTCAAAAGTCCCTTTATGTTAAAAATCGAAAAGAGTAGTCTTAACAGCCCAGGCGCGAACAAAATAAAAATATGTTAAAAAATATTCCCAAACTATTTGTACCATCCACCAGGCCTAGTAAGCCGCAGGAAGTTCTAAAATACCTACTACCAATAGCCGAAGCCGTCGGCTACCTGGTAACAGACATACAAAAACAAAACAATATGCCTATTTGAATTCCAGAATTCCAAGTTATCCCAGACACAGAAGCACAATTAGTAGTCATATATTTTCTTTCAAAGAAAAGCTCTTAGTGGAAATCCATATGTCTTAAGCATCAATGCACAGTTATAATAAAAAAATAATTTCCTCATAACTATATGATTCATGAAGATACGCCTGCGGGTATTAGTGTATTACCAATTAACGATAGTACTGTAACATGGTGAGTGTATGAAAGATGTTTATGGACCTCAAGTCAAAAACAAAGACAACGTAGGTTTTGATAAATCCGTGCAGTCTGCATAACATTTCTGCATAACACATTAACATCGTAGTGAAAATATGGGCACATGTGTTTGGTGGCCGGTGGTGAAAGGATTTGCTAACTCTAAGTAGTTATTTCAAGGTGACGCCTGACTGCTGTACATATTTGTGTTACAATCTTCATGGAGGCTCCTGTCGTGGTCCGTGTACACTAGACTATACATTCCGTCTAAAAAACACAAATTTCAATGAAGTGGCGCCTGAAATTTGGCTGTTATAGAGGCTTGGAGAAAACAATATTTCGGACGCGCCGCCATCTTATTACAAAAAACTCTGACTTACAAAAGCTGTACACAGAATGGCCGAATACTATGAGGAAAACCACAAAATGTCGATCCCAGCAAAACACAGGTGTGTGCTTTCCGTGCTTTCCACTTGAAGAAGACGACAACTTCATATTAAATAGCAGGAACGGTACTTGAACATAGCGATATGTTGGGAGTCTCTGTGGCGAAGTAGTCAAACCGTTTGCCTCGTGTTCAGACGGTCGGGGTTCGATTTCGAGCTGCGACAGTCGGTCCATGATGTCAATTTTTTTCCGTACCCATCTGCCGAGAGAGACCTAGCTAAAATCGGGAAAAAACCCGAGGCAATGAAGACGAACCCCCGCTTAAAGTTAAAGTAAAGTAAAGTGATACACTCAAGTATTTGGGCATTGTAATGGGCCGAATATTATCGTACACGGCAAATTGCAATGCGGTAAAACAAAAAGTTAGTGCAAGAAAGAACATAATTCGCATCCGCACTATGTCTCTCAGTGACAGAGTATGCGGCACCAGTATGGAATGTACGGAACATGTCGATGTGGCGATAAAGAGCAAAGGGGTTTACCATGAGTTGTAAAGTCTTCTATCTTAGAGGGTCTTCTCTGAAAGAATTATGCTTTTTTCCTCCTATTCTTTTCTTCTGCTTCTTATTCTTCCTTTTCGTCCTCTTCTTCTTTATTCAACATCATCGGATGTTATGCTTCTAGCCCAGTGAGGTCTCTCTGAGGTCTCAGCTGTTCAAGGATGGTCGCTCCTCCATCACGTCTTGCCTCTCTTTGGTTTGGCATAAGTCGGGCAGTCCTACAGAATATGTTCTGGTGTCTACTTGGCTGCTCGGCCTTCACATGTAACTGTATCTCTAAGGGCCATTCTGTGGAGGTGATCCTCGTGCTTGCAATGTCCCATTCTGAGTTTGAAGATATTTGTTTGACCAATCTCTTAAAAGTTTGTCTATGCTGTCATTTTCTGGTTAGTAATGTTTTGTGATGATCTCACCATTCCGTCCTCATGGACCGTTTTATGAGTGTCGTTGCTTCTTCATAACTCTGTATTTGGGGAATCTCCGAACCGGTACTATTGGCTTTTGCTAGCTCATCTGACTTAACGTTTCCAGGGATCCCACATTGGGTCCAGATCGACCGCAGGACTAAATATGTTTTTAGGAGCAGCCCGATGTTACAATTTACCTGGGCACATGCATAACATTAGACGGAAGATGCAGTTATGAAATTAAATGCAGAATAGCGCAGGCAAATACGGTCTTCCAGACCATGAAGGAAATCTTGGGCAACCGAACCTTATCGCTGGAACTGAGAAAGAGAGTCGTTGGGTGCTACGTGGAACCAGTACTGACATATGGCAGTGAATCATGGACAATCAGCAAGCAAGCGCACATATCTTTAGAATCAACGGTTTTACAGAAGAATGCTGCGGATCTTATGGACTGCAATGAAGATCAATGATACAGTACTAGAAGAGGCACAAACGCACAGACTAATCATTGCATAGACCAGAAAATGCATCCTTTTTCGGGCATGTTATTAGAAGATACGGTTCGGAGTGCGTTGTTACAAAGGGAATATAGTATAGCAGGAAGGAGATACAGAGCAAGGCAGAGAGCGAGAGTGAGAGAAAGAGAGAGAGAGAGAGAGATATGGAGATGTTGGACAGAGAGAATGGCGCAGACAGCATTCAGCATTAGAGTTTGTAAAGGACACCGGAGATAGAAGCGATAGAGGTCCCTGTTTGCTAACACCAACTGGCAAGGCACCTGATGAAGATGATAGTCTATCTTGTTTGAGGCTTGAGATGGCATGGAGTACGCTCCTTCAGTCTGTTAGAATGACCGCCTTCATTGTAGTTATGTATTGGTTGATAAGAATATGAATGACTAAAATGGGGATATAGAGCACAGTGAATGAACTGGCAGCAGATTGTCACTCGAAGCTGGCTGCTTGCATTTCCTGACCATTATCCATTTCCTCCTTCAAGTGGCGACCCTGGGAACATACTACGCTCGTGTAGTCTGGCTATGAGTATTTACACTTAATCCCACACATCCCGTAATAAATTTGACTGTGTCGTGCCGATAGACTGTGTCGTGCCGATAGACTGTGTCGTGCCGATAGGCTGTGTCGTGCCGATAGGCTGTGTCGTGCCGATAGACTGTGTCGTGCCCATAAACTGTGTCGTGCCGATAGGCTCTGTCGTGCTGATTGGCTCTGGCATGCCGAAAGACTGTGTCGTGCCGATAGGCTGTGTCGTGCCGATAGACTGTAAAGTACAGGACAACGGTCTTTACATGATGATGGCAAAGTTGAAAGGAGAAGAAGAAGAAGAAGAAGAAGAAGAAGAAGAGGAAGAAATAGAAGAAGAAGAGGTAGAAAAGAAATGGCAGATGATGAGGATGAAGAAGAAGAAGAAAGATATGACAAATTAAAAGAATTAGAAAGAAGAAGAAAAAGAAGAAATAGAAGTAGAAGAAGAAGAATAGAGCCGGATGCACACTTCCAGGCGCTTGAACTAGTGCTTACCGCCACAGATAAATGGGCGGTGGCTGATTTGCGTAATAAGCTAGCGCTGTGACTGCTCTCCCAATTGAGGGGCTCATCATATAAGCACAGCTAGTGGTAATGTGAAACATTATACCCGGTGATAACAAGTACTCTAGTTCAATTACCGAAAGAGCACACACGGAAACATTTACGTGGTAATAAATCTTCCTAGTTTACATTAGTGTATAGAACTGATGGATATATATATATGTATGTACGTGTATGTGGCTATATATATATATATATATATATATATATATATATATATATATATATATATATATATATATATATATTCTTTACTGCCAAAGGCGGATGTGCAAATATCGCAGTCAAGCTGTAAATTAGCGACACAACGCATTCCGTCCTCCGGACTACATCCTTAACTTAACGTCTTTATACTGGTTTAGGGATCAAGATGCTGCAGTGGTCAGTGACCCATAGCTGACTGCTAGCGTCAGGGCCAGCGAACTAAAGCTGCCAAGACCCTTCTATACCTCCACGCGGTGATCCTGGATAACAGGCTGCAGCAAGGCAGACTGGCTAAGGAGAAGGGATCGAAGAAGGAATGCTAACCCGGTACTAAAAAAATGCTTGCTGAAGTCGGATGTGTTGGACCAAAAGGTGCAAATATCGCAGCCAAGCTGTAAACTACGACACAACGCATTCCGTTCTCTGGACTACATTCTGCTACTTAAGCCCTTTCAGAGTTTGGTAGCGGGAGATTGAGAACGAACGAAGAAGAGGGAGAAGATACTGGTTTAGAAGACTCTGCAGAGTCTGTATACAACCAGTTTAGTTTACATTACCTTGCTGTAAAAGCTATGCGCATCCAATTTTTTCTTAAATGTATTAACTGTCCCTGCTTCCACTACCTCCCGTGGCACTGCATTCCAAGCATTTTTTTTTCTGCTTGTGTCTTTCAAAACCAGTTATGAAGAGGTTTCTTGACCGGGTCCTAGTATGCGCTTCTGCTGACCTTCTTTTATGTGAGTGCCCATTGGCTCTTCATCCAATGCATCTGTATAGCATTGCTTTCTACTTTCTGAGGGATACGATTTGATGTTTGTCGACTCACGTGGCCCAACCACTGATGGTCTACCTACTTGTCTTGTATAATCGTGTTTATGATTTTATCCATTCTTGTTACTCCAAGCATTGTAGGTATTTCGTCTCTGTTGTTTCGTTGTTTCTTGTATCTTTGTTTGTTGATGTCCAATTCTGGCACTGGTAACACAATGTAGGTATCAATATCGTGTTGTATAGTGTTTTTAAATATCCATTGTCACGTGCTTACTTAGTAATATTGGCGAAATGTGTCCAATGATTTGACTTGCTTTATAACATATGTTTTGAATTTCGATGTCACCTGTTCGATCTGCCGCGATTATGTTACCCAGATAAGTGAAATGTTTCATCATTTCTGCTTGTTGGTTGTGTATGAATATTGTCGTTTCTGTTTCTGGTC
>JAVGWX010000011.1:10355839-10413339 GCA_036924085.1 Ariolimax columbianus | reverse complement strand
GTCACCAAGTTTGTTCATGGCAACCAGTTTCTCCTGTGATCGTTGTCACCAAGTTTGTTCATGGCAACCAGTTTCTCCTGTGATCGGTGTCACCAAGTTTGTTCGTGGCAACCAGTTTCTCCTGTGATCGTTGTCACCAAGTATGTTCATGGCAACCAACCTGTCCTGTGATCGTTGTCACCAAGTTTGTTCATGGCAACCAGTTTCTCATGTGATCGTTGTCACCAAGTTTGTTCATGGCAACCAACCTGTCCTGTGATCGTTGTCACCAAGTTTGTTCATGGCAACCAACCTGTCCTGTGATCGTTGTCACCAAGTTTGTTCATGGCAACCAGTTTCTCCTGTGATCGGTGTCACCAAGTTTGTTCATGGCAACCAGTTTCTCCTGTGATCGTTGTCACCAAGTTTGTTAATGGCAACCAGTTTCTCCTGTGATCGTATTCACCAACAAACATTCTTTGTTTACAACTAGTTGTCTCGTATTGTCAACATATTCTTTTAGGCATTCTTGACGCCTTTCTTTAGTGAGAAATTGGCTATCCTCACATTCCGACGTGTTCTTTAGAATATGAACCAGGTTTCTCTTTGCCGCAGTGCAATGCGAAGCTCCTCAGATGGTTCACCACTACGGGGAAAAGTGTTCCGATCCCCACCTCGTTAGCCAGACTGCTACGAAACAGCCTGTTTCCAGGGAGAATTGTTTGAAAGTGAGATGGCATCTTGAGCGGTAAGTTTTATCTGACACTGGCTAACACAGACCGGTCAGTATGTTTCACCTGAACCTGACTAACAGTGTCTGATCAGTATGTTTCACCTAACCCTGACTAACAGTGTCTAATCAGTATGTTTCACCTGAACCTGACTAACAGTATCTGATCAGTATGTTTCACCTAATCCTGACTAACATAGTCTGATCAGTATGTTTAACCTTAACCTGACTAACATAGTCTGATCAGTATGTTTCACCTGACCATGAGTAACATAGTCTGATCAGTATGTTTCACCTGACCCTGAGTAACATAGTCTGATCAGTATGTTTCATCTGAACCTGACTAACATAGTCTGATCAGTATGTTTCACCTGCCTCTGACTAACATAATCTGATCAGTATGTTTTACCTGACCACAAACTAGACTCCAGTCCGCTACTCTCTGTAGGCCAAGTTTGTAAGCCATTCGTTTTAATTCATCTAGAGGAGAAAACTCTGACTTCAACAAATTGGCCCCGAAAGATAAAGAGAGTCAATACGCATAACCTACCAAAAGCGAATTTACCGTCGCTAATTCACAAATATCCCTGCCTGGCCGTGTTATATGCACTTGAAAAAAAGAGCAAACGAAGACGATGAAGAAGAAGATGAGTAAGAAGTGTTCTCTTTCACATTCTCTTTTTCTCATTTCCCCTTCCTCCATTTCTCTGTCTCCCTCTGACTACCCCCCCCCCTCCCCCTCTCTCTCTCTCTCTCTCTCTAGCTCCATCTTTTTTGTCTCTCCTCTCTGTAGTCAAGAGAAGCCCCATAAAATTACCGTTTGATCTTTTCACTGACATTTCTATTCATCTGAGAGCTTTGCCATTTTAGCCCTCGCCCTGTCAGGTTCGATCTAAGATAGAAGTGCCAGAGAACCACTTTAAGACGCATCTCAGATTACTAGAACAGGGCATCTCAACCCGTCATGAATGGCCGCAGGCTGTACATAGTTGCCATTAGACTTCAATCTGTTACACAGAACCGACATTACTGAACTTCGGGCAGACTCAGTTTGTGTTCAATCCAAATCAGCAAGTAGAGAAGGGAAACGTGATAGGCAGGCAGGCAGGCAGACACAGACAGACAGACAGACAGACAGATAGATAGATAGAAAGATAGATAGATAGATAGATAGATAGATAGATAGATAGATAGATAGATAGATAGATAGATAGATAGATAGATAGATAGATAGATAGATATACATATAGATAGATATATATATATAGATTAGATAGATAGATAGATAAATAGATAGATAGATAGATAGATATATATATATATATATATAGATAGATAGATAGATAGATAGATAGATAGATAGATAGATAGATAGATAGATAGATAGATAGATAGATAGATAGATAGATAGATAGATAGATAGATAGATAATTAGATAGATAGATAGATAGATATATCGTCTCTATCGCCCAACCTTGCCTACCCTATTTGTGAGTGTATAACTCAGTGTTCTGAATCACCCACCAGTTTACTCCGCTACAATAATAGATCGTGTGATTATTAATTTCCCTCCATTTAACTAACTTTATAATCCACTTGCGCTGATAACCGATTTCTGGAGCCTAGGTCAAATATTTGGCGCCAGTTTTAGTTTGCCTGTGTTGTTGTATGAATTCTCTTATCCCATCTATTCATCTACTTAACTTAACGTCTTTATACTGATTTAGAAGACCCTGCAGAGTCTGTATACAACCAGTTACATTTACATCACCTTGCTCTAAAAGCTATGCGCATCCAGTTTATTCTTAAATGCATTAACTGTCCCTGCCTCCACTACCTCCCATGGCAATGCATTCCAAGCAGACACCACTCTCTGACTAAAAAAATTTTTTCTAATATCTAACCTGGACCTCTCTTTAGTCAGCTTGTAGCTATGCCCTCGTGTTATTGTAGGTGGCTGTATTTTAAAAAAACTTGTCTAATTTATCGATTCCTCTGATCATCTTTTAAACCTATATTAAGTCACCACGAATTCTTCTCTCTTCGAGACACTGTAGGCCGGTTTTTCTGAGTCGTTCCTCATAACTGTAATTCTGGAATCCCACTATCATCTTTGTCGCTCTTTTTTGTATTCTTTCTAGCATGTTTATGTCCCCTCTATGATAAGGACTCCACACCTGTACACAGTACTCCAATCTAGGTCTAACTAAAGCTTTATACAGTTTGACGATCACTTCCTTGCTCCTATGTTTAATATTTCTTGTTATCATACCTAACATTGCATTTCCCTTTTTCACTGCTACCTTAACTTGCTCACTCGCCTTTCCTGTATGATATTATAACCCCTAGGTCCCTTTCCTTATCTATCTTTCTAATATTGTTTTCTCCCATTCTGTAATTATGTTCCATATTGGATCTACCCATGTGGATGACTGTACATTTATTTACATTAAACTCCATTTGCCAGCTTACAGACCATTCTCGAATTTTATCTAAATCCGACATCAATATATCCACTTCCGCTTTAGATGAGACACTACTGCATAGTTTTGTGTCATCAGCAAATTTTGCAATCATGGATCTCATATCAATGTCCAAATCATTTATATATATCAAGAACAAAATTGGTCCCAAAACCGAGCCCTGTGGCACACCACTTTTCACTTCACTCCACTCAGAGTACTCCTTATTTATGCCCACCCTCTGCCTTCTTCCCGTTAACCAATTTTCAATCCATTTGGCAACTTCCCCACCTATTCCATGTGATTTTAACTTTCGAAATAATCTTTGATGAGGTACTCTATCAAAGGCCTTTGCAAAGTCTAGATAAATAACATTCACTGTCTCCCCTTTATCTATGATTTTAGTAACCTCCTCCATGAATTCTAATAGATTTGTTAAGCATGATCTCCCTCTAGTAAACCCATGCTGACTATTTCTAATTAGATTAAATTTGTCTAAATGCATTACAATGTTTTCTTTGATTATTGACTCTAACAATTTACAGACTATGCTTGTTAAACTCACCGGTCTATAATTTGCTGGATCTGATTTTTAGCCTTTTTTGAATAAGGGGATCACTCCTGCATCTTTCCAATCCCGTGGAACAATCCCTTTTGTAAGTGATTGAGAACATAATATAGCCAATGGTTTTGCTAGTTGGTCTCTAATTTCATACAGCAATTTTGGATGAATACCATCTTGACCTGGACATTTATTCACTTTCAACCCCTCCAATTTTTTAAAAACAATTTCCTCTGTAATACAGATTGATCTTAATCCCGCTGTATCCATGTCTCTTCGAAAAATATCTATAGGCTCTGGGATCTCGGAGCAGTCCTCCTTTGTGAAGACTGTGCCTAAGTACTGATTGAGCAGATTAGCAGCCTCCCTATTCTCACTTATTATTTTCCCTGTACTGTCTATGAGAGGGCCTATTTTGTCTTTCGTTCTTTGTTTATTTCTAACATAAGAGAAGAAGCTTTTACTGTCAGTCTTGATCCTCTGAGGAAGTCTATTTTTGCTGTTTTATTCTCTTTCTGGAATATGTTCTGCTTGTCCAAATATTTTACATATGTTTCTTTTGATATATTTTTTCCATGCTTAATTTTTTGCTCTTCTACATTTCACTACAAATCTAGTTATCAACTTTTTACGCTTGGGCTTTACCTCCCTACATGGAACACATTCCTCTTTTAGCGTTTCTAGAACTGTTTTAAAACTTTCCCACTCCTGTTCAACATCTGTTCCTACAACAATATCTTTCCAGATTATGTGGTTCGCTGCCTCTTTCATCCTCTTAACATCTGCCTTAGAGTAGTCGTATGTTCGCGTGTTTATGTTTACTTCTTTCCCTTTCTACTATGCGATCTTCCCTGTACCTTGTAGCCAGACCTTCGTGTGTTGTATCCTTTCAATGGTAGATGATCAAGTTGCATTTTTTCTAGATGACTGAACCAACGAATTTTGATATATATAACTTGATATATATTCAACAAAAGGGGTGGGTCTCGACAGTTTTCTAATGTATGGAGTCCTACTATTAAATCACACAAAGCTGCAGTGGTCAGCAACCCATAGCTGGGTTCTAGCGTCCTCTTTTAGCGTTTCTAGAACTGTTTTAAAACTTTCCCACTCCTGTTCAACATCTGTTCCTACAACAATATCTTTCCAGATTATGTGGTTCGCTGCCTCTTTCATCCTCTTAACATCTGCCTTAGAGTAGTCGTATGTTCGCGTGTTTATGTTTACTTCTTTCCCTTTCTACTATGCGATCTTCCCTGTACCTTGTAGCCAGACCTTCGTGTGTTGTATCCTTTCAATGGTAGATGATCAAGTTGCATTTTTTCTAGATGACTGAACCAACGAATTTTGATATATATAACTTGATATATATTCAACAAAAGGGGTGGGTCTCGACAGTTTTCTAATGTATGGAGTCCTACTATTAAATCACACAAAGCTGCAGTGGTCAGCAACCCATAGCTGGGTTCTAGCGTCAGAGCCAGCGAACCGGAGCTGACTGCTAGCGTCAGGGCTAGCGAACCGGAGCTGACTGCTAGCGTCAGGGCTAGCGAACCAGAGCTGCCAAGACCCTTCTACACCTCTACGTAGTGATCCTAGATGACATGTTGCAACAGAGAATACTGGCTAAAAAAAGGGGATCGAAGAGGGAAGGGTAATCCGGTACCCAAAAATGTTAACTGAAGGATATATTGGACGGAAAGGTGCACATATCGAAAACAGGCTGTTAACTGCGACTCAGCGCATTTCGTTCTCCGGATTACATTCTGCTATTTGCAAAGCCCTTTTCAAGGCTTTGTAGCGTGAGATTGAGAACGAACGAACAAAGACGAAGAAGTAGAAGAAGATAAAGAAGAAGAAGAAGAAGAAGAGGAAGAAAAAGATGAAGACACAGGGAGAGCATGATGCCAGCTAGCCAAATGATACTTAGTTTCCGTGTCCAAGCACCACGTTGGATTGCCTTGTCGTTTGCCTCCATCATGTCACATCTATTGCATATTTCCTGAAGATTGCGCCAGGTCATCATACGGTCTGGGTCCTGTATTGCACCAGTCACGTGTGTAATCATCTGTGTATCTCCGTCTCTTCATGTCACCGTGATACACAGGTTTGGAGTGTGCCTAGTGACTTCCATTTTGTGTTTTGTAGCGGATGTCCCGGGGCAGGTTCCACCGAAAGTTCGATTTTTGTGACCCTCATAAATTCGCGCCATCTCTTGATACGGCGACTTTCAGGACTTGTCTGTACGAGCTGTGTTATTTTATGAAACTGTTTTGGATTGTTGGTGACTTCGTGCGGTCTTACGCCCTGGAGTATCATGTGTGACCAAGAGATCTACTCCGATCATCTCAGTGGTGGACGTTTAAAGTTGCATGATCATCAAGACGTCGCCTGTCGTGGTCATCTGCTGTTCGACATACACGAGATGTCACGCCTGCCCGCATTTATTTTGAAACAATGCAGTGTCTACGACGCCATTGAAGGCAGACGGCGCCTGATTTCTCTGTTTGGGTTCGGTCCTACAGACCTGACTGTCAATGGTCAGCGCTCCTTTACCATTTAAGCGACTCGTAGCTTCTCTGCATCTCTTTATAGTAAGATCCTTACTTCACAGCTATATATCAAAGCTGGAATAATTGTGCCGTTAAAGATGTAAGCTTTTGGCACCCAATTTCTCAATTGTTTAGGGGATGGCGTGGGCTAGTGGTAAGACGACACGGCTCACAATCCGAAGGTGCTAGGTTCACTCTCCATCACAGTACCCAGAAAAGCAAACCCTTAGCAAATGCACTAGGAAGCAGAATCTTACATAAAATCCATGTCACAGTCGGATTCACTCGACCAATAAGCACAAAATAAAAACACAGTGCAACGCACACCGCCTTGGGGAATAGAGAAATAAGACGAACGAAAAAGAAAATTAAAATATTTCTTAACTGTTGATGAATATATCTGATACAAGCGAAACTGAATCATCTTTCAGCTGTCCTTAGTGGAATCTCAGGATTTCTTTTAAGAGAATTTCTAATTTCTTGGTCGAGTTAAAAGTAAGAATTCACGTTTTTAACGCAATCATTTCCTAGCGCTGTTCCCAACTTGGTCAACAATTATCTACTAGGATTCTTTTAATTGATTTGAAGCCTTACTGCTCCGCTTGCTTCCTTGTGCTCATTTATGCATTGCTCAGTCTCTCTGACATTGTGACTAAGGATGACTATGTCCTCAGCAAACCTTAGGTTGTTGAGCGTTTCTTCGTCTATGTTCATATATGTATCTTCCCAATTTAGTTTTCTAAAGACTTTCTCAACCAACGCTGAAGAGTTTGGGGAGATAATCTCGCGCTGACGAACGCCGACTTGCATTTGTATGTTGATCGGCTGGTAGAATAACCTCTGTTGAGAAGTCCCTAGTGATCTCCCTCTATCAGCTAAACATACGTTCTTCAATGTCCTGATTTCTTGCAACATTTAGTTATTTCAATGCTGTCAAAGGATTTACATAGTCTACAAACACAAGACATAAGGACAGATGTTCTTCCTGTGCCCTCCCCATTAAAAAATATTTTGAGAACCGGGTAAGCATTCCTTCTTCGATCCCTTCTCCTTAGCCAGTCTGCCCTGCTGCAGCCTGTTATCCAGGATCACCGCAGGGAGGTGTAGAAGGGTCTTGGCCGCTATGGTTCGCTGGCCCTGACGCTAGCAGTCAGCTATGGGTCGCTGACCACTGAAGCTCATGCGCTGCTCAGCATCTTGATCCCAGGGTCAAGTTTGACATTCATATCACAAACTCAGAGGAAGTCGGATGTATAGATATAACCTTTACTAGTTATCCTGTAATACTGCTCATCTACTCTAGTTAATAGTTCCACTAATGTATTCTGTCTGCTACTGAAAAATATAATGCTCACTGCTTGGCGACTGTAGGAGCAAGCAGATTTTTATTATCCAAAGAATAAAATCCAGCATAGCATCTTAATAAGTAAGCACATATCCCTTTAACACGCCAATGTAGCATATTGGAAATACAGTGTTAGTATAGTGTGTTTTTTTTACCAGCGGCACACTAGGGGTGATGTGGTCAACACTGACTGCCTTTACTTTCACAGGTTATTCTGGTACCCAATATTTTAGGCCTGCTTTGCCACAGAAGCCGTTCTACGATTAGAATAATCTTGCACCAACTGGGGACCGAACTCGGATGGTTCGGCAGGAAGGTCTGTGCACTAACCGCAGCGTTATCTCAAGGGATTTACTTTTTGGGGCCTCATGAACCTGGAACAGACAGCCAGGCTGGAGAAGAAGTGTGGGTCTGGTAGAGAGGGTGGGGGGCGGGGGAAGGGTGGAGGTTGAGAGGGTTAGTTAGGAATATATGTTGTCATGTTAGGAAGTCAACACATCGTGACAGAAGAAACCTAAGACAGGGGGATGATGTTTTATGGACACAGTGTCTGTTCATTTAAAGGACTCATTGTTGAGGAGTGCAACAAAGATGTGGTCTAACAGGACGTGGGTTCAACATTTGCTCTTGTGTTTTAGTCCATTTTGGAAGCGACCAGGCAATGGATTTTGACTGGAATTCACATTAACCGACTACTTACACTTGTGTCCCCGAAAATCTATTGTGGTTTTCCATTTGGATTGATTAGTTTGTTCATTTTGTGGTGTTTTTCCTATGGTCATCGGTTATGTTGAATAATTATTTCGGCTATTCTGTGTCGTATTTACGCGGTCCAGTGCACACGACTGAACTTGGGATTAGCGTGCTTCGTCCAGTTTGTTGACAGTACCAGTTTTTGGTGTGGCTAGGAAATTACACATGGGCCAATAGTGGACTAAAACATCGCATGTGAGAAATTGTCCAAGCCACGTCGCCTGCACCACGAGTGATGTCGTTAATCCTTGGGGTCCGCCCCCCGTCCCAAGACAGTAAAGCACTCGGCTCTCTTCAAGGAGTCAGCAGCAACCTCGGTCGATACACTCACCATAAAATAATAAGTCGCCAGAGCTTTATCCCTGGATATTGAAAGTTACAACTTGGAGTGTCCTTGTTTTGCTACAGCACGTAGCCATAGGAGTGGTCGATCGACGCAACGGGCCTTTGAGGCCTAAACGAACATTATTATTATTAAGTTAAGAATTCAATACGTGGTAGGAAGAAAAGTCTGAGACATGAGGTAAAGTTTATGAGGGAAAAAAATATGTGGACATTTGAAGGGCTAGAAACTTGATGTGAAGTGAAGCCTTGAGATATGAGGTGAAGATTTTGCGCTGAAGACGGATGTGTCGGACCGAAAGGTGCAAATATCGCAGTCAAACTGTAAACTAGCGACACAACGCATTCCGTTCTCCGGACTACATCCTGCTACTTGCGAAGCCCTGTTACGAGCTCGGTAGTGGGAGATTGAGAACGAACGCAGAAGAAGAAGAAGAAGAAGAAGAAGAAGAAGAAGAAGAAGAAGAAGAAGAAGAAGAAGAGGTAAAGTTTTTGAGAGAATACTGACGTGGAAATTTCAAGGAAAAGAAACTTGCATGTGAAGTGAAGCTTTGAGATATGAGGTGAAGTTTGTAAGAGTGAATAGATGTGAACATTTTAAGGATTAGAAACTTTCATGTGAAATTAAGCCTAGAGACAAGAGATGAAGTTTGTAAGAGTGAATAGATGTGAACATTTTAAGGATTAGAAACTTTCATGTGAAATTAAGCCTCGAGACAAGAGATGAAGTTTGTAAGAGTGAATAGATGTGAACATTTTAAGGATTAGAAACTTTCATGTGCAGTGAAGCATTAAGTCACTCTGTGAAGTTTATGGGAGGAAATAGGTGGCGACATTTTAAGGATTAGAAACTTGGTGACAAGTGAACCGTTGATATACGCGGTGACGTTTACGGAGAAAAAGGAATAACGCAAAGTTTGAGAGAAGTTTGAAAGAAACTATCAGATTCATGAGGGAACTGTCTTTGGTATTTTAATAATAAACTGTATGGTAGGGAGAGCAGTTTGGGATAGTCTACCGAGATTATAAGAGAGAAAAAAAAGTTGATTAATTGACAGGAAAGGACGCCAACGGACACTCCATATGTGCTTTTTGGTACCCGACTCAGGCACCTGCATGGTAATTCCTGGAGTATTAAATAATTGTATAATGGATCCTGACACCAGACGCAATTATTTGGACACGTACAATGAACCACAAGTAGTTTTGCATACAGCTTCGTACGCGTTCTGCATACGAGGGCAGTTAAAAGGTTGCGCCAATGTTTTGTGTTTACAGAATAATAGAAATTAAAGTTATTTTTGGATTTCTCCTCGGGCATATTCAATTGTTTCATTCTACGCGATGAATAGTGAGTCTGGTTAGCAGAAAGCTAGAATACTCGTTTCTCTTAACGAATGTATCGGGTTCGAACCACGTTATCGATTAGGATAAGTTTCAATCAATCAATCAATCTGTACCTGTCGCTCGTTTCTGGACATAGCCCATTGACAACCCTCCTCCAGCATGCCTGATCTTGAGCTGCTTTTTCTGCCTTTCTTCAGTTGATCTCAAGAGATCGAAGTACATTTTCACAGTCTCTTCTCTTAGTGTTTCTGATATACCTCTATTCCTATTGCTCTGAGGAATCCATATCGGGGCCTCTCTGGCGATGTATAATAGTGCTTTCTATAGCCTGTGTCCTTTATAAGTCCATTTCCTACGTCTAGTCTGTTACTCCCCTGGTTGTTGTCGACTTCCATTTGCCACATGTCTTCGCTCCTCTACATGTCCTGCCAGTCTACTACCAATGCCATTTTATATTTTGAACGAACAACTGGACTTTTCTCTTTTCTGTCTTTGTCGTTCGCCAAGTTTCTACTCCATACAGGAGTAGTGACTTGACATTAGAATTAAATCATCTGTTAGTTCCAGTTTTCCCAGATCGAAATGGGTGCGTGGCTGCTGTTAGGGACGACAATGAAGCTACGAAGGAACGTTGTCGCGCCATCTCATAAACTTGCTGAAGCTTAGTAAATGAAGTCTCCTTAACATTGTCCTGTCCTCGACTGCTAATGAAGTCTCCAAAACATTGTCCTCAACTGTTAATGAAGTCTCCGAAACATTGTCCTCGACTGCTATGTAAAGTAAACATTTCGTCACGGAATAGTAAATTTGCTTTTAGGCCCATATTATTTTGTAACCCACGGCACATAGTGGATGATGTGGTCAACATCACGCCAAGCATCCTTTAATTCCCAGATTTATCTGATACTCAATTTATGTGGCTGGGTCGACCACAGGATCCGGTTTGCGATAAGAAAAAAAAATCCTGCACCAAGTGGGGATTGAACCACTACCTCCTTCAATAAGACCTAATACAATAATCGATTTAGGAAAACTCACCGGAGGCGGTAGAAATGCACTTCCGTTCTACCGATATTCCATAGCGTGTATTCAGATCTATTACTGTGGATAATATTGTGGTGACTTAACTTAACTTAAGTAAATTTCATAATACCTGTTTATAATGTTCTACATAGTCTGTATACAACCAGTGGATATCTTACGTGCACAGTGAAAATAATCGAGATCATCGCGGAAATGTTGTGTTCCAAATTGTGTATTCCGCTTTCGTTGTAAAACAAATGACCTTGAAGGTTCATATACTACTACTAGTGTATTCCGCTTTCGTTGTAAAACAAATGACCTTAAAGGTTCATATACTACTACAAGTGTATTCTGCTTCGTTGTAAAACAAATTACCTTGAAGGTTAATATACTAGTGTATTCCGCTTTCCAAGCGATGAAGTTCGTAAGCCAATATGGATTCGTACCATTCCAAGGAACGACTATAAGTATACCAAAGATTCTGTTATATGTATAAATCATTTTACCTCACATGATGTTCTACACGAAGATACGTGTAAACGTAATGATGGGTCTGTAGTTAGTATTCCACGAAACGCTCCACGACTCAGTGAAAATGCAATTCCTTCGCTCAGTCAAGATACAGTCCTTTCGCTCAGTCAAGATGCAGTCCCTTCGCTCAGTCAAGATACAGTCCCTTCGCTCAGTCAAGATGCAGTCCCTTTGCTCAGTCAAGATGCAGTCCCTTCGCTCAGTCAAGATACTGTCCCTTCGCTCAGTCAAGATACAGTCCCTTCGCTCAGTCAAGATACAGCCCCTTCGGTCAGGCAAAATGGAATCCCTTCGCTCAGGCAAGATGGAGTCCCTTCGCTCAGTCAAGATACAGCCCCTTCGCTCAGTCAAGATGCAGTCCTTTCGCTCAGTCAAGATACAGCCCCTTCGCTCAGTCAAGATACAGTCCCTTCGCTCAGTCAAGATGCAGCCCCTTCGCTCAGTCAAGATACAGCCCCTTCGCTCAGTCAAGATACAGCCCCTTCGCTCAGTCAAGATACAGCCCCTTCGCTCAGTCAAGATACAGCCCCTTCGATTTTTCAGAATCTACCAGAACATTTGTCAGAGCCTCCGGTAAAAAAGATTAAAAAAACAGCAGAAGAGAGAGAACAGGACCTGGCTGTCAGATAATAACGTTTTAAAGAAATTTCAAGAAGATGATTCTATCCCGTCTTTTGAATATTTGTGCAAAGAAATTGACATACTGGCGAGCTTGATTGGATTATCGTTAAGTCTCAGCATGCAGTGACATTCTACATTATAGATGCTTGAGAATGTCCAAAGATTATCGTTAAGTCTCAGCATGTAGTGACATTCTACATCATAGATGTGTGAGAATGTCCAAAGATTATCGTTAAGTCTCAGCATGTAGTGACATTCTACATAATAGATGCTTGAGAATGTCCAAAGAGTATCGTTAAGTCTCAGCATGCAGTGACATTCTACATCATAGATGTGTGAGAATGTCCAAAGATTATCATTTCAATGAAGATTAATTCCGATTTAACTGTCCAAGTGTATTGTGATGAAACATAAATTAAAACTTCAGTGTTATATTCCATAATTTCACCTACTTCCAAAGTAGACAAATGGACTAAAATGGAAAACATTTAGAGTCAGTTTAGACATATTAACGTTCAGAGGTTTTGAAATCAAAGATTTCTAAAGCAATTTCTCTATTGTAAGACCACAGTGATGAGATCGCAGTGGATGATACAAATGAAAGGCATGCTCGTAGTATACAATTTTTGTTTGCACAGTTGAAGCTGATTAACACCTAACGAAAACATAGTTCTGAAATATTATTGTGTCTTACCAACTGTACTTGTTATCATTTAAGGCACTTGCCTTTAATCGAGGCAGTGAACTTGTTCTGTCATATCTTCATAAACTGAATTCATATTTGTCATTATCTGCCAATCTTGCTTTGGATACAAATTCCCATCTTGGGTATTTGAGGAACAGAGTTTTACAGTTAGACGGCCACAGCAAATTGGTTTCATTAATGATCGTTGAAATTCCCATACGTCATAATGTCAGTTTTAAAGGTGGCAGTATTCAAGGATTAGCAAATAACAGTCTAAAGGAGCAAGCTAAAACTGTGCAGGCATTTATGTTGTCATCTCTGTTGTCAAGAAACAAAGACATTTATGCTGTCATCTCTGTTGTCAAGAAACAAAGACATTTATGCTGTCATCTCTGTTGTCAAGAAACAAAGACATTGTTGCTGTCATCTCTGTTGTCAAGAAACAAAGACATTTATGCTGTCATCTCTGTTGTCAAGAAACAAAGACATGTATGCTGTCATCTCTGTTGTCAAGAAACAAAGACATGTATGCTGTCATCTCTGTTGTCAAGAAACAAAGACATTTATGCTGTCATCTCTGTTGTCAAGAAACAAAGACATGTATGCTGTCATCTCTGTTGTCAAGAAACAAAGACATTTATGCTGTCATCTCTGTTGTCAAGAAACAAAGACATTGTTACTCTTGTGCCAATGTTCAATCCAACAGCAGCAGATTTAAAAGAAATCACCATTACAGTTTTGGACATAGTACACACTGCTGGCTACAAAGTTTTGAACATAGTACACACTGCTGGCAACAAAGTTGTGTGCCTGATTTCGAACAACAATAGAATTAATCGAAATATGTTTGTTTCTCTTTGTGATGGAAGTCTGCAACCTTTCATACCACATCCCTTTGATCCAAGCTGGACACTGTTTCTACTGTTTGATTCTGTACACTTAATAAAATGTATAAAGAACAATTGGTTGAACTATATGGATCCATCGCAAACATTTATCTTTCCAGATATGGAAGACTGCACTACTGTTCGCTAAGCATGTTTTGTGGATTTAAAAAGTCTACACCACTTAGAAGCAAATCGGCTGGTCAAGCTAGCACCATATCTGACACACACAGCTTTGTATCCTTCAAGTATTGAACGTCAGAAAGTAAGCCTTGCACTCAAGAATTTCAACGAGAAAGTAAGACATTTAATAGACTGTGACAGATGTTTGAATGACAGAAGGTTTGCATTCATGGATACGTTAGTCACTTGGTTTAAAGCATGGGATAAGATTAATTTAAGGGCTCGTCCCAGATGTTTGAATGACAGAAGGTTTGCCTTCATGGATACGTTAGTCACTTGGTTTGAAGCATGGGATACGATGAAGTTCAGGGATCGTCCCAGATGTTTGAATGACAGAAGGTTTGCATTCATGGATACGTTAGTCACTTGGTTTGAAGCATGGGATACGATGAAGTTCAGGGATCGTCCCAGATGTTTGAATGGCAAAAGGTTTGCAGTCATAGATACGTTAGTCACTTGGTTTGAAGCATGGGATAAGATGAAGTTCAGGGCTCGTCCCAGATCTTTGAATGACAGAAGGTTTGCAGTCATGGATAAGTTAGTCACTTGGTTTGGAGAATGGGATAAGATGCATTTCAGGGCTCGTCCCAGATGTTTGAATGACAAAAGGTTTGCAGTCATGGATACGTTAGTCACTTGGTTTGAAGCATGGGATACGATGAAGTTTAGGGCTCGTCCCAGATCTTTGAATGACAGAAGGTTTGCAGTCATGGATATGTTAGTCCCTTGGTATGAAGCATGGGATAAGATGACGTTCAGGGCTCGTCCCAGATCTTTGAATGACAGAAGGTTTGCAGTCATGGATACGTTAGTCACTTGGTTTGAAGCAAGGGATAAGATGAAGCTCAGGGATCGTCAAGGATGTTTGTCGCTAGAAACACACTTTGCTCTCAAACACACTTTGCTCTCAAACACACTTTGCTCTCAAACACACGTTGCTGTCAAAGACACTTTGCTGTCAAACACACTTTGCTCTCAAACACACTTTGCTCTCAAACACACTTTGCTGTCAAACAGACTTTGCCGTCAAACACACTTTGCTCTCAAACACACGTTGCTGTCAAACACACTTTGCTCTCAAACACACTTTGCTCTCAAACAAACTTTGCTGTCAAAAGACACTTTGCTCTCAAAAACACTTTTCTCTCAAACACACTTTGCTCTCAAACACACGTTGCTGTCAAACACACTTTGCTCTAACACACTTTGCTCTCAAACACACTTTGCTCTCAAACACACTTTGCTCTCAAACACACGTTGCTGTCAAACACACTTTGCTCTCAAACACACTTTGCTCTCAAAAACACTTTGCTCTCAAACACACGTTGCTGTCAAACACACTTTGCTCTCAAACACACTTTGCTCTCAAATACACTTTGCTCTAACTCACTTTGCTCTAACACACTTTGCTCTCAAACACACTTTGCTGTCAAATGCACTTTGCTCTCAAACACACTTTGCTCTCAAATACACTTTGCTCTAACTCACTTTGCTCTAACAAACTTTGCTCTCAAACACACTTTGCTGTCAAATGCACTTTGCTCTCAAACACACTTTGCTCTCAAACACACTTTGCTGTCAAATGCACTTTGCTCTCAAACACACTTTGCTCTCAAATACACTTTGCTCTAACTCACTTTGCTCTAACACACTTTGCTCTCAAACACACTTTGCTGTCAAATGCACTTTGCTCTCAAACACACTTTGCTCTCAAACACACTTTGCTCTCAAACACACTTTGCTCTCAAATACACCATCATTTCTTTACATGTTCTGATAAAGGTCTTGCTAGGTATAGAAAATTTCACTTATGTGTTATCAGGTAAATTCTAAACTGACAGCTTGGAGTTCAGATTTCTCCAGTATCTACAACTATCTAAGGGAAACTATAACATTTCTGTTTTTCAGATTATGAAGTCTAAGTAGAAATAAAATTGGCCAGTCTCCGTCATTTGAATTCTGCAAGTTGTGGACAGTTCAGCCTGAAGTATTTCATGACTGACTGTGGGGAAGATAAGGCTACAGAAAAGGTAACAAGTGAAATTAATGATTTCCATCATTATTGGATGAATGTATTGATATTTATTTGAATGAAGGAGATAAAACCATATTTGTTTTTATTGCTGGCTACATTTCTTAAAAGGTTTGCAGAAATGTGAATTTTAATATGTGTGTCTCTGCACTGTGTTTGAACAAATGCATGCTGATTGAGCAAGGATCAGAATATGGCCTATATTTGTCATATCTAAAAGATATTGACAGGGGTGGTCTGAAATGACCATCACAGTTTGTTACTGACATTGTCTTCAAAGTTTATTCTGTATGTGAGACACTGATTTATGAAAAATGTGAACAAAAATTCTTATCATCCAAAAATCAGAGATATATTCTTATCTCAAAAAGTAAAGAATTGATCAATGCTGACAATTACACATCTGAATGTGGAATGACAATATCACAAATAATTTTAAAATGTGTTCTAATTACTTCCAACATTATGCTGAACATTGACACCAAGATTGTCAATGACAAAAGACCAAGTCCAACATTATGCTGAACAATGACACCAAGATTGTCAAGGACAAACGACCAAGCCCAGCATTCTGCAAAGCCCAAAGAAAACATTCCACTTTTCAAAGAACATTTTTCCTTCCGCTTCCCGTCTCTTCTCTCTCAATCTTCTTCCATGCCTCTAAACACCTACTAGTAAATGATGAGAGATGATCAGAGAAATGCTGTTCCAGTAGTTATTTAATTTTAACCTGCATACATGATTATTGCAAGTATCACAATTTTAAAAAAAATGTATTCATGTTTTTGTTTATTTAACTTATTGATTCCTGTTTAGAAAACTCCACAGAGTTTGTTTACAACCAGTTTACTTTCTCTCCAATTTCACTTGCACCAAACACATTTATGTCCATCCAATATATTGCATTCCATGTAATGACCAATCTCTGACTATAAAAGTGTTTCCAAATGCCCAACCTGAATCTGTTTTTTTAAAAAATGTACACAGAGTGATTTGATCCCTGTACGTTGTCAATCTAAGTCAAGTTACATCTGAATGTTCTTACTCTGCCACGCACTTCCACGTGTTGTTTTATTGTTGACCTGCAATTTGTTCTCACTGTTTGCCATCATAATTGTATCGTTCACCCATTTAAGATTTTTTATTGGAACTAAATATATATTCTGCACATATTAGAAAACATATCAATATCATGCACAGTTGTTTTAGATTACTTGAAGATGGCCTTGTGTGGTTTGCGGTTGCGAGTATAATCAAAGAGGGGGAGTGAGCCAACACCGGACACCGTTTTACATCTTAAAAGCAGCTGATGTAAGATGTGAAGTAAACCAGTTAATATGAGATAGCAACTAACTATGAACACTGATTACAAAATATTTTAACAAGGGACGTAATTAGTCTAGACACAATCCCTCATCACTGAGTTCTTTCCCATTTAGTAGCAGGCCTTGTAGTATAAAGGAAGCCATGATTGAACCCTGATCGCTTGCCCGAGAAGCCAGTGCACTAACCATTGCGTTACCGCGGTGTCTGCAATGGGTCTGCTTTATTTATTAATGACAAGAGCTTGCATTTCATGACCAGGCTGTGAAACCAATACGAGTAGGGTTACAGTCTACCTAGACGAAAATGAATACCTGGTCTGTTGGGAGAGTTCACTATGGAACGGAAAAAAACATTCCACTCCAGCCACTGAAAGATGAGATCCAGTATTATCAAGCCTTTAATTATTTATTCCACAGTTGCAAACGTTGGGCGTGAGAAAGGTTAGGCCAATGATAATTCCTTTTCAGCGTGTCTAGTCGGCCGAAGTTTCCAACCAGTGGCGCCACTACAAAAATTGGGATCTAAGTGCGAAGTGAGATCGCACTGGGTGACACTATCTCAGAAAAAGGAAAACGGAAAAATAATATCCATAAAATATATATGTAGTGCATCTGCAGAAATATTGAAAGGTCAAACTTATAAAGAACTCGTTGCGATCTGCATATGGTAGGAGTCAAAACTTTCGATCATCAGGGGGCACAGTGGTCTCAAGGTAAGGTGTCCACCTCAGGTGCCGGAGTTCGGAGTTCGAATAACGGTGGAGACCGAGATATTTCGCGTGTATCTTCTGGTAAAAATTCCCCTGGTCTTTGAGAAGTGAGATCGGTCTCCAGTGTACAGTGTCTAGCACGTTAAAAATCCCTTACAGTTAGAAATCGAAAAGATTCGGCTCAACGGCCGCTGCCCGGATAAAACTAAAAAAATCAAGCTAACAATCTACCCAAATTAGTTGAACCTTCCCCCAGGCCTAGTAAGCCGCAGGAAGTTGTAACATTCCCTCGCGCATAGTCAAAGCTACGTGGCAACACACATTAAACATGCCTGTTTCTTCTTCTTCGTTCGTTCGTTCTCAATCTCCCACTACCAAACCGTGAAAGGGCTTAAGTAGCAGAATGTAGTCCAGAGAACGGAATGCGTTGTGTCGTAGTTTTACAGCTTGGCTGCGATATTTGCACCTTTCGATCCAGCACATCCGACTTCAGCAAGCATTTTTTGAGGACCGGGTTAGCATTCCCTCTTCGATCCCTTCTCCTTAGCCAGTCTGCTCTACTGCAGCCTGTTATCCAGGATCACCACGTGGAGGTGTAGAAGGGTCTTGACAGCTATGGTTCGCTTGCCCTGACGCTAGCAGTCAGCTATGGGTCGCTGACCACTGCAGCTTATGCGCTGCTCAGCATCTTGATCCCCATGCCTGTTTGAAAACCAGGATTCCATGTATTCCAAATATTCGGCTATCGTAGTTTTAAGTCATGAGTGACCTGATCTCCGACAAAGTAGTTAATCTTGTGCGTGCCCCAACCCTGTCTCCAGTCATCTAGTTTTTGCCAAAAAGTGACAACTGGACGATTGAATTGTTCATACCCGTGAAGTCGCCCCCGCGCGGCATTGCTGTCGCTATGGGGGGTGTGGGCTGTTTATTATAACATTTTCACATTCTGACATTAGCAATCTGTTTTCTAACTAGCGGACCAGGCTTAAGAAGGTTGTAGGTTTCACAACTTGTGTCCGGCTGCCGCGCCGCCCCCCACTACCCTTTGTTTCTTGTAGTTTGACTGCCCCTTGTGTAAGTGCACTTAACTCTTGATTCTAAGAACCAACAACATCACACAGGGCACATTCCCATAAGTGCTCCGTTCTCCCTTCAAACAGCCAGCCAAGCGGATATTTACTCAAGAGTCTCAGTCATGTGTTGAGTTCGTGTTCTTCGGATCTTTCCAGACAGAACACACTTTCGTTCTTCTTCCCTAGTCACTCCCAAATATATCGTCCTCTGCACATATTCGTTTTCGCGACCCTCTGTCTCTTCATCATTCTGTAAACTGTCCATGATTGCCCTTATCAACTCAACCCTGTCTCTTCATCATTCTCTAGACTGTCCATGACTGTCCTTATCAACTCAACCCTGTCTCTTCATCATTCTCTAGACTGTCCATGACTGCCCTTATCAACTCAACCCTGTCTCTCGTCATCACCGCGTCGCTCACCACAGCCTGTCCCACCACAGCTTGTCCCACCACAGCTTGTCCCACCACTGCTTAAACTTTTTCGTTACCACAGACGCCTACATGTACGGACAGTAGATGCATGTGACACCTTGTTTACCAGAGTTGCTAAGATGAAAGGCCCACTCCTTTTTTAACATGCACCTTTCAATCTTTCGGAGCATGCCCTACGAGTCTGACAGCATCACTGCGTGTGTCATTGGTTGCGTCACTAAGTTAGGGCCACTGTTAACTCCTCAACCTCCGTTCTCATTCCCGATTTGGTATTGGAGCTAGCTCCTGATTTGCACTTAATGAAGAATACCGGTACAAGGTGTTCTGCATATCTCTAAAAACGCAGGCAGTGTACAAAACATTTCTAGTAATATTATCGGCTAGGCGAGCATAGTTGACGATATTATTAACAAAATAAATTGATTTCGCTGAAGGGGTTAACACGTTCTTCCTTTTGATGTCCGGGAAAAAAAATTGCATATTAGCCTAATAAGTTACCTCGCTGTCAAACCACAACCAAAGGGAGGCCACTCTTTCGAACCCCTGATACTGCTTTTTTTGGGCGGGAGGGGGGGGGGGGGGGGGGGACAGTTTGGGGCACTTGTTACTTGATAGTCCGTGGTTTGATTCCTTTACGTTTCTGAAGACCGTTTCAGCTCCCCCGGTAGAGGCACAGGTTTTCAAGAAACACACACCTGCAATCCCGTGCCATCATCTGCAGAACTTTAAACGCCTTTACAGTTTTCCTTTTGATTGAAATGTCCTTATTTTTTGAAGGTTCTGTTGTTTAATGTTTCCATATGATGTTACAGCCGGCTTTAAGTCCAATCCTCCATAAGATCCTCTAACGGCTAGCCTGACACATTACAGTCTTAGTATTCTATTTCCATTTTTTTCGGGTCGACAACACTTGGACACAATTTCTCTTGTCTGTATGTTCTGTTACGTGTTATAAAAAAAGAATATACTTGATAACGTACTTAAAATATATTAACCACTTAAAATATATTAAGCATTTAAAATATATTAACCACTTAACATATATTGACCATTTAAAATATATTAACCATTTAAAATATTTTAACCACTTAAAATATATTAACCACTTCTTCTTCTTCTTCTTCTTCTTCTTCTTCGTTGTCAATCTCCAATTACCAAACCCTGAAAGGGCTTAAGTAGCAGAATGTAGTCCAGAGAACGGAATGCGTTGTGTCGTAGTTTACAGGTTGGCTGCGATATTTGCATCTTTCGATCCAACACATCCGACTTCAGCAAGCATTTTTTTAGTACTGGGTTAGCATTCCCTCTTCGATCCCTTCTCCTTAACCAGTCTGCCCTGCTGCAGCCTGTTATCCAGGATCACCGCGTGGAGGTGTAGAAGGGTCTTGGCAGCTATGGTACGCTGGCCTTGACGCTAGCAGTCAGCTATGGGTCGCTGACCACTGCAGCTATTGCGCTGCTCAGCATCTTGATCCATATTAACCACTTAAAATATATTAACCACTCAAAATATATTAACCACTTAAAATATATTAGCCACTTAAAATATATTAACCACTTAAAATCCCTACCATTCCCTGTGGAGCATAGATCGTCAACCAATATACGCGGTCTGGCTGTTATTTGCCACCAACTCCTGATGAATCCCTTAACCTTCATGTTTGGTCCAATCTCCCTCCGCCAGGCTTAGAATACATTCTAATGAACGAGCTGACATCCTGGCCTCGGGAGCAATCACAGTGCAGACTTTGGCAATTGTAATAGATGAGATTTTGAAGTTGACCAACGACGGCCTTTTTGGATGAAGACACTGCAGTCGAAGAACCAGCGAGGCAGGGATTGCAACTTTGTGAAATCATTCACGTGTTAGCAGAGATGGGCGCCTCAGATAAGGTAGGAGGAGTGTGTACAACTAGCGAGCTGCATGAACCATCAATATCTGCGCCCTTTCATTCTCAAAGGGAATGATCACCTATTGGTCTGTCCAGAATTCAATGGCGTCAATTCTTAACAGAAAAAGATAGAGCAGAATACAACATCTTGGTACAAAAAACAACAACAACAACAATAATAACAACGGTGACAACGACAACTACAACAACATCAGCAACAGCAGGAAAGGTAGGAACAACAACAGCACCAGCAGCAAAGGTAGGAACAACAAGAGCAACAGCAGCAAAAGTAACAGCAACAGCAGCAGGACCAGCAGCAACAGGAACAACAACCGTCGCCAAGGTAGGAATAACAACAGCAAGAACAACAAAGGTAGGAACAACAACAGCAAGTACAGCAAAGGTAGGAACAACAACAACAACAGCAACAACAACAACAGCAAGTACAGCACAGGTAGGAACAACAACAGCAAGTACAGCAAAGGTAGGAACAACAACAACAACAGCAACAACAGCAACAACAACAACAACAACAACAACAACAACAACAGCAAGTACAGCACAGGTAGGAACAACAACAGCAAGTACAGCACAGGTAGGAACAACAACAGCAAGTACAGCAAAGGTAGGAACAACAACAGCAAGTACAGCACAGGTAGGAACAACAACAACAACAGCAACAACAGCAACAACAACAGCAACAACAACAACAGCAACAACAACAGTAACAGCAGCAGCAGCGGCAGCAGCAGCAGCAACAACAACAACAACAACAGCAACAACAACAACAACAACAGCAACAACAACAGTAACAGCAGCAGCATAACAGAAAGAACAACAACAACAACAGCAACAACAGCAACAACAACAACAACAACAACAGCAACAACAACAGTAACAACAGCAGCAGCGGCAGCAGCAGCAGCAGCAACAACAACAACAACAACAACAACAACAGCAACAACAGCTGATAACATGTTACCATTGCAGCTAAAGAAACAACTCTCCATTCATTTCTTTCCCCCACCTTTCCTCGTTCGTATCTCTCTCGTTCATGTTCTCTGAGCACTCTCTCGTTAATGTTCTCTGAGCACTCTCTCGTTCATGTTCTCTGAGCACTCGCTCGTTCATGTTCTCTGAGCACTCTCTCGTTCTTGTTCTCTGAGTGAGCACTCTCTCGTTCATGTTCTCTGAGCACTCTCTCGTTAATGTTCTCTGAGCACTCTCTCGTTCTTGTTCTCTGAGTGAGCACTCTCTCGTTAATGTTCTCTGAGCACTCTCTCGTTCATGTTCTCTGAGTGAGCACTCTCTCGTTCATGTTCTCTGAGTGAGCACTCTCTCGTTATTGTTCTCTGAGTGAGCACTCTCTCGTTATTGTTCTCTGAGTGAGCACTCTCTTGTTCCTGTTCTCTGAGTGAGCACTCTCTTGTTCCTGTTCTCTGAGTGAGCACTCTCTCGTTCCTGTTCTCTGAGTGAGCACTCTCTTGTTCCTGTTCTCTGAGTGAGCACTCTCTCGTTCATGTTCTCTGAGTGAGCACTCTCTCGTTCATGTTCTCTGAGTGAGCACTCTCTCGTTATTGTTCTCTGAGTGAGCACTCTCTTGTTCCTGTTCTCTGAGTGCACCAGTTTCTACCAATGAACTCACTTCCAACCCCTACCTTGACTGCACTAGCTCGTACCAAGCAAGATCAATCACACCAATCATATATTTGAGTTCGATCATCCATTGAGAGTATTGACTTCGATCAACTTGATTGATTATTGGCTTGATCAATCTTATTTATCGATCAAGCAGTTTTACATTGAGATTTAGAACGCAGTGAGTGGGACTAAGATGCAGCAGTGAATGAGCTGACAACAGCCAGCCAGCGACGCATAGCTAGCCGGTAGCATCAGGGTTAGCGAGTCCTAGCTCTCCAAGATCCGACTCCATCCGCTGTGTCGGCCCTGGAAACAGGCTGCACTAGTCACTAGTGTAGTCTGGCCAATGGTTAGAGATTGTCGTGACGAGGTCAAACAGTACTGAACAACGCCAACTCAAATCGGATGTATTGGGCTGGAAGGCGTAGATATCGCAGCCTCGCTGTAAAATACGAAACAATGTCTCAGCGCCCTTTTCAGGACGAACTTCGAAACAGAAGAAGAAAAACAAGAAGAAGAAGAAGAAGAAAAAGAAGAAGAAGAAAAAGTAAAGAAGAAGAGGAAAGCAGAGATATTGCAGAAAAACACATACTCAATCATGGTTATAATGCGAACACAGCTTTAGAGAAGAATTAGGTGACAGTAAACAGAGACGATGTGCCGGAAACAAGGGTAGAGATGGTACGATAAGATAACATGTGAAACTGCTGGGTATGATGTGACAGATCCAACTGGAGCATGAGATACGGAGGAGGTGCTGCCGCTGGATAGGATAATACGGAAACCAGTTGATAATATTACAGTCCCTGTTTTGGAATCCACAGGGCAGGAGGAATAGTGGACGACCGAGAAACGTATGATAGACGAAGCTGTATGTCCTTCTCAGGTCGGCAGGCAAGTATAGACAGAACTGGCTCCGATGGCTCAAGGTAACTAGACTTAGCATGTATTTGTTGAAGATGCTCCGTAGGGAGTGTTCAGATTTTTGATTGATTGATTGGTTGAATGACAGATGGTACTCTCCAATGTAATTATATCTATTATCTTTCATTGATTCTTGTCCTCTTTCTGCCATGTTATTTCTTGTTCCGTTCATTTGTATTTAATGAACCGATGCGAAGAGATGCATAACACGGTTAACTGTTTCAAGATCTCGTTCATTTGTTTCGATCACAGCGTTGATTCCTTTAGTCTTGTTGGTTCTGCCGAAGACGGATGTGTCGGACCAAAAGGTGCAAATATCGCAGTCAAGCTGTAAACTAGCGACACAACGCATTCCGTTCTCTGCACTTCCTCCTGTTACTTACGAAACCCTGTTTAATGCTGGGTAGCAGGAGATTAAGAACGAACGCAGAAGAAAAAGAAGTGTTGTTGGTAATCAATTTTGTCTTTTCTGCGTTTATCTTCATGCCATAACTCTGTGCTTTTACAAACAGTCTTCCGATCAATTCGAAGCTCTGTTTCCTTATGGCAATATTTATTTTCTTCATTTTATACAATTTCTCTTCAGCTACTGCCTCCTCCTCTTGAATTTAGGACAGGGAGAATTAGACAGGCTGCTTTAGATGGCGTGTAGTCAATGTTCCTTTTTTATTTAACGCTCACAATGCATTTCTGGTTAATAGTCTCTCATAGCAAAAGTCCAACTTCTGGTTTCTGTGTAGCAGGCCAGTTTCTGCTAACAGGAGAAGAGGCTACGGGCTAATCTTCGGTAATTTCCAGCAAGATGCGTTTATTACAGCTTATACATAATTCGGGAAGCATTCGTTTTGGAGAATGGAAACTGATTTCAATCCACCTGCTAGGGGACGGTGTGGCCTATTGGTTAAGGGGCATGGCTCACAAACCGAAGGTGCTGGGTTCGATCCTCATCACAGCAATGGCCGTTACCCCGGGGAAGCACACCCTTAGAAAATGCAGGAGGAAGCAGATCCTTACATTAAAGGCATGCAGAAGTCGGATGCACGGGGCCGACAGGAGCAAAATGAAAACAACAATGCAACGCACATCGCCTTGGGGATTACAGAAATAAGGCGAACGCAAAAAAAAAATTAAAAAAAAACAAACCATCTGCTGAGTCGTGGATAAAATATTGACCTGTCAAAAGTTACCGGAACAAAATCAACGACGACCCGAGTAGACAAGACTCGTTTTCCTTAAATGCAAGAATGCTAGGACTCTGAACGGCCTACTGCCTTGTAGGTAGACTGGAGTCAGTCCCAAGTAAGGGACAGGTAAACAAGACACCAAATTACTTGTCAAGAACAGACATGCTGGGTCTAAAGGGCAGATTTCCAAGCTTTGTAAAATGCGCGAAAGTGGGCCCATTATTAACACACAACACGGATGACCAGAAGGAAAAGCGTTAAGAGTATTATAAAACAGACGCCAGTTAAGGGGTACTTCTGAGGTGTTAAGTGGGCAGATTTCTCTGTCCATTGGAAGTCCATAGTTTAATACATTTGTATCTGTTACTTCTTTCTGATGTTATACGTAATTTGGTCTCTCCTGTGGTTTAACTCTGAGCTGAGGCACAGGCGAAAGGGTGGATGCATACCAGGGAGGCAGTTCACTGTTGCCCTTAAAGATGGTATGAAGCATCTACCTTAACTCTGAGCTGAGGCACAGGCGAAAGGGTAGATGCATATCAGGGAGGCAGTTCACTGTTGCCCTTAAAGATGGTATGATGCATCTACCTTAACTCTGAGCTGAGGCCCAGGCAAAATGGTGGATGCATACCAGGGAGGCAGTTCACTGTTGTCCTTAAAGATGGTGTCATGCATCTACCTTAACTCTGAGCTGAGGCACAGACGAAAGGGTGGATGCATACCAGGGAGGCAGTTCACTGTTGCCCTTAAAGATGGTGTCATGCATCTACCTTAACTCTGAGCTGAGGCACAGACGAAAGGGTGGATGCATACCAGGGAGGCAGTTCACTGTTGCCCTTAAAGATGGTGTCATGCATCTACCTTAACTCTGAGCTGAGGCACAGACAAAAGGGTGGATGCATACCAGGGAGGCAGTTCACTGTTGCCCTTAAAAATGGTGTCATGCATCTACCTTAACTCTGAGCTGAGGCACAGACGAAAGGGTGGATGCATACCAGGGAGGCAGTTCACTGTTGCCCTTAAAGATGGTGTCATGCATCTACCTTAACTCTGAGCTGAGGCACAGACAAAAGGGTGGATGCATACCAGGGAGGCAGTTCACTGTTGCCCTTAAAAATGGTGTCATGCATCTACCTTAACTCTGAGCTGAGGCACAGACAAAAGGGTGGATGCATACCAGGGAGGCAGTTCACTGTTGCCCTTAAAGATGGTGTCATGCATCTACCTTAACTCTGAGCTGAAGCACAGACAAAAGGGTGGATGCATACCAGGGAGGCAGTTCACTGTTGCCCTTAAAAATGGTGTCATGCATCTACCTTAACTCTGAGCTGAGGCACAGACAAAAGGGTGGATGCATACCAGGGAGGCAGTTCACTGTTGCCCTTAAAGATGGTGTCATGCATCTACCTTAACTCTGAGCTGAGGCACAGACAAAAGGGTGGATGCATACCAGGGAGGCAGTTCACTGTTGCCCTTAAAGATGGTGTCATGCATCTACTGCTGTGACAGTCACTGAACGAAGATCTCGGTTGTTGTTTCAAATGCCCATAATGAGTAGATTTACTCTTTTTTTTGCCCTGAAAAGGAGGTTAAGTGGCAGGTTACAGTAGCTTTCCTCAGATCCCGAGCGTGCCGATGAAGGTAGAGCGGGGTTCTCCAGGCGGTTGTGTTATGTTTGGCTTCATCTGTGTGTTGCTCACTACTATTGGGATGACGTCAATCCCTCACTTTGTTTTCCGGGAAGGGTTACGAGGAAGCAGATGCAGGGCTTGGCCAGTATGTTTTGCCTGACCCTGACTAACATGTCTGATCAGTATATTGTGTCTGACCCTGACTAACATGTCTGATCAGTATATTGTGTCTGACCCTGACTAACATGTCTGATCAGTATATTGTGTCTGACCCTGACTAACATGTCTGATCAGTATATTGTGTCTGACCCTGACTAACATGTCTGATCAGTTTGTTATGTCTGACCCTGACTAACATGTCTGATCAGTATATTGTGTCTGACCCTGACTAACATGTCTGATCAGTTTGTTATGTCTGACCCTGACTAACATGTCTGATCAGTATATTGTATCTGACCCTGACTAACATGTCTGATCAGTATATTGTGTCTGACCCTGACTAACATGTCTGATCAGTATATTGTGTCTGACCCTGACTAACATGTCTGATCAGTTTGTTGTGTCTGACCCTGACTAACATGTCTGATCAGTATTTGTGTCTGACCCTGACTAACATGTCTGATCAGTGTATTGTGTCTGACCCTGACTAACATGTCTGATCAGTTTGTTGTGTCTGACCCTGACTAACATGTCTGATCAGTATTTTGTGTCTGACCAGACGTTAGTCTTCCTTCGTACAGTGGATATTTTGATGTCGGATTTGGATACATTTCGGGAATGGTCTGAGACCTGGCAAATAGAGTTTAATGTGGATTAATGTTCAATCATATAAATGGGTAGATACAATATGGAACATAATTACGGAATGGGAATGAACAATATTAGAAGGAAAGTAAAAAAAAGGGACCTAGGTGTTATAATAGATCATGCAGTAAGGTGAGTGAGCAAGTCCAGGTAGCAGTGACTAAGGCAAATGTAATGCTAAGTATGATAACAAGTAATATTAAACATAGGAGCAAGGAAGTGATGGTCAAACTGTATAAAGTATTAGTTAGACCTAGATTGGAGTATTGTGTGCAGGTGTGGAGGCGTTATCGTAGAGGGGATACAAACATGCTGTGAAGATTACAAAGAAGAGCGACAAAGCTGATAGTGGGATTCCAGAATTATAGCTATGAGGAAAGACTCAGAAAACCCGGCCTACGGTGTCTAGAAGAGAGAGGAATAAGAGGTTTATAAGATAATCAAAGGAAAGGAAAGGAATAAGATAATCACAATGAACGACCCTCAACAGTCCTGAATAGATGGCAACAATAAAGAACTTCTCAACTTATCAACAACTGAGATGAATGACAAACAAGATACCAACGTTAACGTATGCATGGAGCTAGAAACAAAGATCACTTTCAGAAATTAGATCTGCTTGTCCAGGGCCTGGCGAAATTCCTGTGGAATTAATTAAAACAGCCAATGAGGTGAGGATACTGTGGCTATATAGATTGTATAACCTAGTGTGGACCACATATAAAATACCAGAAGATTGTAGTAATACAATTATAATTCCAATATGGGAATAGAAAAATAGCAAATGAGACTGCACAAAATATAGAGGAATATTTCTCCTGGGCCACAAAGGCGAAATATTTGGTAAAATCTTAGAAAAAAGATTACGCTACATTATCGAGCGATACTCCGAAGGGATTTAGAAAGAACAGAAGATGCACGGATGCAATTTTTACAATCCGACAATTGATGGAGAAAACAATTGAACACGATCAGGAACTGTATGTTGTGTTTGTAGATAAAAAAAAAGGTTTTGACATGGTAAATAGAGATTATCTAAAGAAAATATTGACTCACTATGGAGTGACCGATCACCTGATTAACCTGTAACAAAGTTTTTAAATTAATAGGCGGGGCTCTGTTCGAACAATAACCGGGCTCTCAACAAAATTTCATATCAGATCAGGATTACGACAAGGATATGTTCTTGTTATTCGTTACATACGTAGACCACATTTGCAAAACAGCCAACCCAAATGAAGGTAGCAACATTGGTGAACTCTTAAATGAACTTCGTTTTGCTGACGATCAAACTGCCAAAGCAGCTTCAGAACTACAATTGCAGCAAAATATCGATAAACTATATATAGCATGAAAGGAATACAGCTTGAATTTCAAATTGAAAAAAACTGAGGTCATGAAAATATATAGAATAGTCGAAGGGGGACGGTGTGGCCTAGTGGTGCTGGGTTCGATCCCCATCACAGCACCGGCCGTTACCCCGGGGAAGCAAACCCTTAGAAAATGCAGGAGGAAGCACACCTTTACATAAAATTGGTGCTGAAGTCGGATGTACTGGGCCGACAGGCGCAAAATAAAAACGACAGTGTAACGCACACCGCCTTTGGGGAATAGAGAAATAAGTCGAACGAAAAAAAATTTAAAAAATATAGAATAGTCGGAGATATCAATATCGTCATTTAAAAACAGCAAATCAAACAGGTGAAAGGTTTCACATACTTAGGGAGCACGTTATCAGCACACGGGAGAATTACGGCGGAAATCCAACAAAGATGCAATAAGGCAAATCGGATCACTGGACAATTAACTTCAATACTTAATTGCAAGCACGTGACAATAACTACCAAAAGAGCTTTATGTAGCACGATTTTCATCACGACATTATGCTATCAAGGTCATCAATTGACACTAACATCAAATAAAAAACTTTACTTCGTAACAAGAGAAATGAAATGCCTGCGAAAAATATTGGGTGTAACGAGATCAGAAACGATGACATCCAGAGGATAGTGGGAACAGCATCAATATTAGACTACACCACACAGCACCCCACAGCTAGCAGTGCCATTTAAATACAACGGATTTAAACCAAAGGCCGACCACGAGCAACGTGGCTTACATAAATATCTGAGGCGGTAAATGCTACTGTACATTAGTCACACAGACGGGCTCGTTCTATAGATCTCTTGATAACCTGACGCTGAAAGGTCCACAGACGGAATCGTTCTAGAGATCTCTTGATAACTTGACGCTGAAAGGTCCACAGACGGAATCGTTCTAGAGATCTCTTGATAACCTGACGCTGAAAGGTCCACAGACGGTGTTGTTCTAGAGATCTTTTCATAACCTGACGCTGAAATGCCAACGTACGGGGTGGTTCTAGAGATCTCTTGATAACCTGACGCTGAAAGTCCTACAGACGGGGTCGTTCTAGAAATCTCTTCATAACCTGACGCTGAAAGTCCTACAGACGGGTTCGTTCTAGAAATCTCTTCATAACCTGACGCTTAATTGCCCACAGACGGGTTTGTTCTAGAGATCTCTTCATAACCTGACGCTGAAATGCGTGTGATTAATTAGACTTTAACAATAGTTTTTCAAAATACAAACAAGAGCAAGAGGGGACAGCTACAAATTAATTATTGAAAGATCCAGATTGTATATTAGGACATATTTTTTTTAGTCAGAGTGGTGAATGCTTGGAAAGCATTGCTACAAGAAATAGTGGAGGCAGGGTCAATTAATGCATTCAATAATAGATTGGATGCGCATTATTATTAGATCAAAGAAATGCAAAATAAACTGGTTGTATACACACTGCGCAGAGTCTTTTGAACCAGTAAAGACGTTAAGTTAAATTAAGTTTAGTTAGGAGGAAGGCGAAGAAAAGGAAGAAGAAGATGAAGAAGAGGAAAAGAAAGAAGACCAGAAAGAAGAAAATGAGAAAGATACGAAGAAGAAGATGAAAAAGAGGAAAAAGAACAAGGAGAAGAAGAAGAAGAAGAAGAAGAAGAAGAAGAAAAAGATGAGAAAGAGGAAGAGTACAGTAGAAGACAAAAAACGAAAAAATAAAAAGAAAGAAGAAGAAGAGAAAGAAGAAGAAGAAGAAGAGGAAGAATAAGAAGAAGAGGAAGAAGAATAGGAAGAGAAGAGTAGGAAGAGGAAAAGAAAAGACAATTAGAAGAAGAAAAAGAGAAAAAAGAAGCAGAAGAAGAACAAGAAGAAGAAGGAGAAGAAGAAGAAGAATAAGAAGAAGAAGAAGAAGAAGAAGAAGAAGAAGAAGAAGATGAAGAGGAATCCCGTACTATTTAGAAAAGAAGATACATTGGTGGTATCAAGGAAACACTAGAGAAGTTTGGACAATATCAAGGGCCACACAGATGACACATGAGAGGTAATTACACATCCCAAGCTTGCCCAACATAATTTACTTTTGTGCGAGGTCAAATTTCATTTGCAATCTTCGTCTTTCTTCTTGCTCCTTTGTTTTCAGACCTCGCTATTATTGACTCTTAACGATGTCAACAGTCGACTTGAGGCTCCGTGCACATCCGTACAGCTTCTAGTGATCTACGAGGCTCCGTGCACATCCGTACAGTTTCTAGTGATCTACGAGGCTCTGTGCACATCCGTACAGCTTCTAGTGATCTACGAGGCTCCGTGCACATCCGTACAGTTTCTAGTGATCTACGAGGCTCCGTGCACATCCGTACAGCTTCTAGTGATCTACGAGGCTCCGTGCACATCCGTACAGTTTCTAGTGATCTACGAGGCTCCGTGCACATCCGTACAGCTTCTAGTAATCTACGAGGCTCCGTGCACATTCGTACAGTGTCTAGTGATCTACGAGGCTCCGTGCACATCCTTACAGCTTCTAGTGATCTACGAGGCTCCGTGCACATCCGTACAGTTTCTGGTGATCT
Source organism: Ariolimax columbianus (assembly GCA_036924085.1). Lineage (NCBI taxonomy): Eukaryota > Metazoa > Mollusca > Gastropoda > Stylommatophora > Arionidae > Ariolimax > Ariolimax columbianus. The sequence goes on along the minus strand of JAVGWX010000011.1, from coordinate 10,381,767 downwards.
ACGAGGCTCCGTGCACATCCGTACAGTTTCTAGTGATCTACGAGGCTCCGTGCACATCCGTACAGCTTCTAGTAATCTACGAGGCTCCGTGCACGTTCGTACAGTTTCTCGTGATCTACGAGGCTCGTTACACATCCGTACAGCTTCTAGTGATCTACGAGGCTCCGTGCACATCCGTACAGCTTCTAGTGATCTACGTGACTCCGTGCACATCCGTACAGCTTCTAGTGATGTACGAGGCTCCGTGCACATCCGTACAGCTTCTAGTGATCTACGAGGCTCCGTGCACATCCGTACAGCTTCTAGTAATCTACGAGGCTCCATGCACATCCGTACAGCTTCTAGTGATCTACGAGGCTCCGTGCACATCCTTACAGCTTCTAGTGATCTACGAGGCTCCGTGCACATCCGTACACTTTCTAGTAATCTACGAGGCTCCGTGCACATCCGTACAGTTTCTGGTGATCTACGAGGCTCGTTACACATCCGTACAGCTTCTAGTGATCTACGAGGCTCCGTGCACATCCGTACAGCTTCTAGTGATCTACGAGGCTCCGTGCACATCCGTACAGCTTCTAGTGATCTACGAGGCTCCGTGCACATCCGTACAGCTTCTAGTAATCTACGAGGCTCCGTGCACATCCGTACAGTTTCTGGTGATCTACGAGGCTCGTTACACATCCGTACAGCTTCTAGTGATCTACGAGGCTCCGTGCACATCCGTACAGCTTCTAGTGATCTACGAGGCTCCGTACACATCCGTACAGCTTCTAGTGATCTACGAGGCTCCGTGCACATCCGTACAGCTTCTAGTAATCTACGAGGCTCCGTGCACATCCGTACAGTTTCTAGTGATCTACGAGGCTCCGTGCACATCCGTACAGCTTCTAGTGATCTACGAGGCTCGTGCACATCCGTACAGCTTCTAGTGATCTATTAGGCTCCGTGCACATCCGTACAGCTTCTAGTGATCTACGAGGCTCCGTGCACATCCGTACAGGTGCTAGTGATCTACGAGGCTCCGTGCACATCCGTACAGCCTCTCGTGGAAGGTCACTGGCTGTTGCTAAATACTACTTCTTTTGTCGGTATACAGTGGGCAGGGCTGTAATATATGCTCTACTGTCTGGGGGGGGGGGGGGGGAGGGGGGAGCGCTGTGGCGTAGGCACAAAGGACCGTAGTGCCAATCTTGAACTTGTTATATAGATGACCTCTCAGTCTGTTGTGTCCTGTGTGTAGCCGGAGAATGCTCACCCTGATCACGCCGGGATAGTTGTTGGTAGGTAACGTTTTCCATTTTGATTTGCAATCAAAGAATATACTTCTTAGTTCGTTCACTTAAACATACGAGAAGTATACAAATGAAACCGGACCAAACTGCAACAGTGAACATACGTACGATGCGCATGATGACGTCACTTCTGGTGTAAACAGCACATACTAACCGTCAATTTTGCTAAATTGAAATTTCCTTCTACGGAATTAATAAGCTGCAGTGGTCAGTGACCCATAGCTGACTGCTAGCATCAGGGCCAGCGAATCAGAGTTGCCAGGACCCTTCTACACCTCCACGCGGTGATCCTGGATAACAAGCTACAGCAGGGCAGACTGGCTAAGGAAAAGGGATCAAAGAGGGAATGCTAACCCGGTACTCAAAAAATGCTTGCTGAAGTCGGATGTGTTGGACCAAAAGGTGCAAGTGTCGCAGTCAAGCTGTAAACTACGACACAACGCATTCCGTTCTCTGGACTACATTCTGCTACTGAAGCCCTATCAGGGTTTGGTAGCGGGAGATTGAGAACGAACGAAGAAGAAGAAGAAGATTTCCCCCTACTCATAGTTTCCTCAGCGAATCATTGAACACATGGCGAGTGTGATACGGAATGCGTCCAAAGTGTATCATCGAGTAGTGATTGGGTTTCTAACAGCGGAAGGACATTCATCGGAGATTGGAGGTAGTGAATGGTGACAAAAGTGCGTCGATGACAACATTGAAGAACTGGACAACGATGTTGACAGAAGGACAATATACGGCTGACCTGATCTCCGAAGATCTTTCGATAACTCAGGTCCTTCTTTAAGCCTACGATGCGGAGACGGCACCTGATAATGATGACTGTAAATGTCGACGTCCTTCTACGAGAAAGAAAGAAAAAGCAGCGATTTTTATTTCTTCACGTATGTTCTTTTTTTTTGTTCAGAAAAAAAAACCAAAAAAAAACCAAACAACATATATGTTCTTCTTAGAATCGTCCATATTTATGTGTCTATTGTTTGAATTCTGTGTCCACGAGCCAGGGAATAATCGGTGGGAACTCTCCTCGTCCTGGGAATTAGTTGAGTGTCACTGTTTCCGCTCAAAGTGTCAGATATGATACATAGATACGGCACTCATTATTTCCGGTGTTAGTAGCGTGCTGATAGGAAAGCTAACATTGAACTTGATCTTGTTTTCTCTAATATGGCACGCCATAATGTGTTGTTTTTCACATTCTTAGATGCTTGTTTATTTGCAGGTTCAAACCCTCCAGTCGACCCAGCTGTAAATGTATACCACCCATTCTGTAAGGGGGAAAAAGCAGAGAGGAAGGGAACTGGCCACGTCTGTACTTGTGGCTTAATTCACCCACTGGGAACCAGTAGTACGTCTTGGGACATTCCATTTCGGTTTAAGGAGAGGACAGGTCGAAATAATTTAAATAATTAAAGACTTGGGTAAAAATAGAAATGTAGAAAAGATGGTTATGTTCAATTTTACCAAGGGTTATGGTAAACGTTATGGTTATGGCCAGGGTTAGGTATATGATTAGGTTCAGGATAAGGTCTGGGTCTAGCTTTGTTGCTATCCCATAACTGCTGAGCAAGCCTGCTACTGGCAGCCCAATGCCATTCTTGTATAGATACAGGTCTTCTTCAGTTGTTTCACTGCTCCGTACAATGTGTTGGTAATTGTCGGCAGTGCTTGTAAGAATCTTTTCCTCATGTCAGCAAGCGTCTTGTACTCGATGAGTAGGTGTCGAACTGTTTCATCAAGATGAGCGCAATGTCTGCACAAGGGGTAGGTGCTGTGGGTTGATGCGGTTCAAGGGGTTATTGACTGGTGTGTTCTGTTCGGAACTGAAAGATGAGACTTTGATCTCTTCTATGTAATTTATTTATATCATTGTTACTTTTTGACTGTGACATTTCGCTTAATACACTGAGACCTGTTGTTCCCGTCGCCCACCTGTTCATCCAGATTCCCCGAAGGAAGGAAGTGGCAAAGCTAAATACTTATATCAGCCATGGAGAAGTGTGCACCAAGCGTGCTCACTGGGAGACAGAGGTCTGTAGTAAAACCACCCAAAACATCAATTCTATGTCTAGGTTTTGTTTAACGGTTAGGGTTAGGTTTAGGGCTAGGGTTTTGGTTAGGGTTACGGTCATGGTTAGATTTAGGGCTAGGGTTATGGTTAGGGTTACGGTCATGATTAGGTTTAGGATCAGGATTATGGTTATCCTAACGATTATGGCTATAGTTAGGTTAAGGATTACGCTAAGGGTAATGGTTAGGGTTAGGGTTATTGTTAGGGTTACGGTTAGGGATGTTACTACATCGTCTGACAGCATGGATAAGGTCATGATGGTGCAGAAAATGGATGCTACTCTCTTCTTATCATGGAGCAACATTGACACTTTCAAGAAATTCTCGCAGAATGTTTAACTTCACCAACAGTTGAGAAATGAACTAGTCTGTGAAGTCACTACCTCAAAATCGGTGCTAAAAATACATATTTACTTTGTTTGGGATGAATCAAGACGCAAGTACCACCATGTCAAATGAAATCTGTAATAAATAATCGAATCCTTCATACCCAGCAGCAGCACCTGCTCCGCAGGGATCTCCCGTTGACGTTATCAAATTTACTAAAACGTTTATAAGTAGTAAAAAATCAAAAACTATAACTAACACGTTTATCAGTACTAAGAAATCAAAAACTACAACTAACACGTTTATCACTAGTAAGAAATCAAAAACTATAACACGTGTATCAGTAGTAAGAGGGTCAAAAACTATAATTAACACGTTTATCAGTAGTAGTAAGAAATCAAAAACTATAACACTTGTATCAGTAGTAATAAATGAAAAACTATAACTAACACGTGTATCGGTGGTAAGAAATGAAAAACTATAGCTAACACGTGTATCAGTAGTAAGAAATGAAAAACTATAACTAACACGTGTATCAGTAGTAAGAAATGAAAAACTATAGCTAACACGTGTATCAGTAGTAAGAAATCAAAAACTATAACTAACACGTGTATCAGTATTAATAAATCAAAAACTATAACTAACACGTGTATCAGTAGTAAGAAATGAAAAACTATAACTAACACGTTTATCAGTAGTAAGAAATCAAAAACTGTAACTTACACGCGGTTATAACTAACACGTGTATCAGTAGTAATAAATACAACAACTATGACCAACACGTTTACTCTAAATTGCATCTGTAGTTCCACCAGATTTCAAACTTGAACACCCCATCCACCATTTTTACCATATATAAGAATATCATCTAAGATTGTCTGACTGTAAAGGCACCCAGGGCAGGCATAAGTTGTACTGGTCAGCGACCCAAAGCTGACGGCTAGCAGGGCCGGTGACTCAGGGCGGCCAAGAGCCTTATCCACCACCACGTGATGGTCATGGATACTAGAACTTTGTGTGGCATATTTGGGTCACCAGGAAGAAAGACTAAAGTCTGGTCAGGCACAACATTCTGGCCAATACCCTCACCTTGACTTTCTCGTAGCCCTCCCTGGAAGCAGGCTGTTTTCATGACAACCTGGCTAACGAGGTGAGGGAGCGACGTGATCCCCATAGTAGTGAGCGACACGCAGTTGAAGCACAATCGCCTGGAGGCCCCCGGTCCACCTTCGTCAGCACGATTGGGATGGGAAGAAAGCTACTGCAACCCGTCACTTAACATCCTTTTCAGGGCGCACAACAGAGTAAACCTACTAAGTATGGGCATTGGATACAAAGAAACAACATCAAGGATCATCACGTGGACAAGGAGAAGGGGCTTGCCAACTCTGGGTAGCTGGCCTATACAGTATATCCACTGCTCAGCATATTGATCGTTGACCCCTGTGCTGCAGTAACTGACTACGCCTTACATACAGTCAAATACGGTTTTGCCCACGAAACTTGCCAATTGCCACCTCCACCATACTTTTCTCCCGTTACATTCTTTGAAAATAACAATTACCACCTCTACCACACTTTTCTCCCGTTACATTCTTTCATTCTTAGAAAATAACAATTACCACCTCTACCACACTTTTCTCCCGTTACATTCTTTCATTCTTAGAAAATAACAATTACCACCTCTACCACACTTTTCTCCCGTTACATTCTTTCATTCTTAGAAAATAACAATTACCACCTCTACCACACTTTTCTCCCGTTACATTCTTTCATTCTTAGAAAATAACAATTACCACCTCTACCACACTTTTCTCCCGTTACATTCTTTCATTCTTAGAAAATAACAATTACCACCTCTACCACACTTTTCTCCCGTTACATTCTTTTAAAATAACAATTACCACCTCTACCACACTTTTCTCCCGTTACATTCTTTCATTCTTAGAAAATAACAATTACCACCTCTACCACACTTTTCTCCCGTTACATTCTTTCATTCTTAGAAAATAACAATTACCACCTCTACCACACTTTTCTCCCGTTACATCACATTCTTTTAAAATAACAATAACCACCTCTACCATACTTTTCTCCCGTTATATTCTTTGACAAAATCCCTATCACGGTGATTTGAAACCGACATCTTGCCTCGACACCACTCAGTGTTCAGATCTACCGCGCTGTATTTCTGACTCATGACCTTTCAGGTTTGTAAGAATCAGTCGGTAGTTAATTTAAACTTGACACCACAAAACTGCAATATGCCAGTGGCTTGGCTTGGCTTCGTTCGTTCTCGATCTCCTGCTACCAAGTCATGAAAAGGGCTTAAGTAACAGCATATAGTCTATAGAACGGAATGCGCTGTGTTGTAGTTTACAGCTTGTCAATAATATTTACACCTTTCGGTCCGACACATCCGAATTCAGCAGGCATTTTGTGAGTACCGGGTTACCCTTCCCTCTTCGGTCCCTTCTCCTTCGCCAGTCTGCTCTCTTGCAGTCTGGTATTCAGGATTACTGAGCTCAGGTGTAGAAGGTTCTTGTCAGGTCTGGTTCGCTGGCCCTGACGATAGCAGTCAGCTATGGGTCTCTGATCGCTGCAGCTCATGCGCTGCTTAGCGTCTTAAATGGTCTTACATAGGACCGTTATGAGACTAGTGTTAGATATTATTGTACTAGTTCCCTTTTTTTTTACAGAGGCGCGATGCCCCGTTTAATAATCTCCCCTAACTGTATTACCGAGTCGTCCGCCGGGTTCATTTTGAATGGCCAAGGCAAGAATAGCATTACTGCCCCACAGAAATCATGTCGTAAGAAGCGAGTAGCTGTGTGCCATGACATAACACCTGCTATGATAAGGTGGTTTGTTAAGAGCAGCATAGATGGCGCCTAACAGGCTGCGGGTCTACTTTGTTATAGTGTTTTAAGAAAAATTCGCACATCGGTTAACCGCCCACCGTAAGCACTTGTCCCAGCTCAGCGGAGTAATAAACTGCCCGTGCCTAGCCCACTAAACAGGAAATCCTCCTCCAGGCTACAGGCAGATCATACCAGAGCTGAGACCTGCAAAGGGACATCAACCCCTGTAGAAGTACAAGTCGAATAAGAACGCCAGGGATAAAGGAGCAGTGATCATCGCGATTACCAAGTGCCGTTCCTCAGAGTACAAGTCCGTTTCTCAGAATAGCGATATAAGAAATGACTAATAATAGCTGAAATACAATCAATCAATAAATCAATCAATCAATCAATCAAAACCTTCTCAGCTCTTATGGAGCATAGGTCTCTAAGAAATAGCACCAATTCAACAAATGTTTTTCCAGCATGTACTAAATGAAGCATTTTGTTTTAAAATATGTACATAGGGGACGGAGTGGCCTAGTGGTTAAGTGGCACGGCTCATAACCCACAGGTGCTGGGTTCGATCCCAATCACAGCACCGGCCGTTACCCCGGGGAAGCAAACCCTTAGAAAATGCAGGAGGAAGGCCCTTACATAAAATGCATGCTGAAGTCGAATGTACTGGGCCGATAGGCGCAAAATAAAAACCACAGTGCAACGCACACCACCTTGGTGATTAGAGAAATAAGGGGAACGCAAAAAATTAAAAAAATTAAATTTTTTTTTTTTTTAAATAAATAACATAACATAACATGCCTGGTAAGTGACAATGTTGCTATTTGTTATCCCCGGTAACACATGCGGGGATTTACAATCAAAGTTAACATTCTAGTAGAACAATAAACAAACGAACAGATAATAAAAAACACGAGAAAAGGAAGAACGACACGAAACGATGTTCTGAGCTATAAAGGTCTTTGTCATGGGCTGAACAAACAAAAACATATATTACATGGAAAAAGATAATGAATATCATATTTAAAAAAAAAAAATACTTGATAAAATCCAGTAATGTGTACTTGCAGATAATTAACAAAGACAATGCGCAGTGCCACGCCTGCGCACAATGACTGGTTTGCGTGAATAATTCTTATCAGATAAGTGTGTTCCCAATCTGACATCTAGTGTCTGGTTACTCTACAAATCTTACCATTGTCGACCAGCGTCCTGGCAACATGATACCAACTCGTCGACGCAGGAACAATTATCTTTAGCAAAGTCAAGAGGTCCGGGAGTGAGCTACGCGGTAATTAATCTTCCCTAAAGGGTTTCATATCATTCATGGAATTATTTTCTGACATCGACGACCCTCGCCTCTAGAACAGTAATTCACAGGACTTTAGGAAAGTATTGGATAGGAATTTTGTCATCTCACTCACTGACTCAGTTACTCACTCACTCACTAGGACACTCACTCACTCACTCACTCAGCTACTCACTCACTCACTAGCAAACTCACTCACTTACTTACTCCTTCATTAATTCACTCACTGGCTCATTCTGAATCACTTACTCATTCACTCACTCACTGACTGACTTACTTACCCACTGACACTCACTAACTCACTGACTTGCACTTACTAACTCACTCACTAATTGACTGACACTCACGCATTGACTGACACTCACTAATTGACTGACACTCACTCATTGACTGACACTCACTCATTGACTGACACTCACGCATTGACTGACACTCACTCATTAACTGACACACAGGCATTGACTGACACTCACGCATTGACTGACACTCACGCATTGACTGACACTCACTCATTCACTGACACTCACTCATTGACTGACACTCACTCATTGACTGACACTCACGCATTGACTGACACTCACTCATTGACTGACACTCACGCATTGACTGACACTCACGCATTGACTGACACTCACGCATTGACTGACACTCACTCATTGACTGACACTTTCGCATTGACTGACACTCACTCATTGACTGACACTCACTTATTGACTGACACTCACTCATTAACTGACACACACGCATTGACTGACACTCACGCATTGACTGACACTCACGCATTGACTGACACTCACTCATTGACTGACACTCACTCATTGACTGACACTCACTCATTGACTGACACTCACGCATTGACTGACACTCACTCATTGACTGACACTCACGCATTGACTGACACTCACGCATTGACTGACACTCACGCAATGACTGACACTCACTCATTGACTGACACTCTCGCATTGACTGACACTCACTCATTGACTGACACTCACTTATTGACTGACACTCACTCATTGACTGACACTCACGCATTGACTGACACTCACTCATTGACTGACACTCACGCATTGACTGACACTCACTCATTAACTGACACACGCATTGACTGACACTCACTCATTGACTGACACTCACTCATTGACTGACACTCACGCATTGACTGACACTCACTCATTGACTGACACTCACGCATTGACTGACACTCACGCATTGACTGACACTCACGCATTGACTGACACTCACTCATTGACTGACACTCTCGCATTGACTGACACTCACTCATTGACTGACACTCACGCATTGACTGACACTCACTCATTGACTGACACTCACTCATTGACTGACACTCACGCATTGACTGACACTCACGCATTGACTGACACTCACTCATTAACTGACACACACGCATTGACTGACACTCACGCATTGACTGACACTCACGCATTGACTGACACTCACTCATTGACTGACACTCACTCATTGACTGACACTCACTCATTGACTGACACTCACGCATTGACTGACACTCACTCATTGACTGACACTCACGCATTGACTGACACTCACGCATTGACTGACACTCACGCATTGACTGACACTCTCGCATTGACTGACACTCACTCATTGACTGACACTCACTTATTGACTGACACTCACTCATTGACTGACACTCACTCATTGACTGACACTCACGCATTGACTGACACTCACGCATTGACTGACACTCACGCATTGACTGACACTCACGCATTGACTGACACTCACTCATTTACTGACAGTCACGCCTTAACTGACACTCACGCATTGACTGACACTCACTCATTGACTGACACTCACTCATTGACTGACACTCACGCATTGACTGACACTAACGCATTGACTGACACTCACTCATTGACTGACACTCACTCATTGACTGACACTCACGCATTGACTGACACTCACGCATTGGCTGACACTCACGCATAGACTGACACTCACGCATTGACTGACACTCACTCATTGACTGACAGTCACGCATTAACTGACACTCACGCATTGACTGACATTCACTCATTGACTGACACTCACTCATTGACTGACACTCACGCATTGGCTGACACTCACGCATTGACTGACACTCACTCGTGTTACCATCTGCCTTTATTTCATAAAGTAGCAAACATCACTCTTGGTAACACAACCGGGGCCCACAATGCATCAGTGCATGAGTTGACAGCAGCAAGCGACTCATAGCTGATTGCTTGCGTCAGGGTCAGCGAACCACAACTGATTGCTTGCATCAGGGTCAGGGAACTATAGCGGATTGCTTGCCCCAGAGTCAGTGAATTATATCGGATTGCTTGCCCCAGGATCAGGGAACTATAGCGGATTGCTTGCGTCAGGGTCAGCTAACCAGAACTGATTGCTTGCGTCAGGGTCAAGGAACTATAGCGGATTGCTTGCGTCAGGGTCAGCTAACCAGAACTGATTGCTTGCCCCAGGATCAGGGAACTATAGCGGATTGCTTGCGTCAGGTCAGCTAACCAGAACTGATTGCTTGCGTCAGGGTCAGGGAACCATAGCGGAGTGCTTGCCCAGGGTCAGGGAACTATAGCGGATTGCTTGCCCCAGGGTCAGTGAACTATAGCGGATTGCTTGCCCCAGGGTCAGTGAACTATAGCGGATTGCTTGCCCCAGGATCAGGGAACTATAGCGGATTGCTTGCGTCAGGGTCAGCTAACCAGAACTGATTGCTTGTGTCAGGGTCAGGGAACTATAGCTGATTGCTTGCGTCAGGGTCAGCTAACCAGAACTGATTGCTTGCCCCAGGATCAGGGAACTTTAGCGGATTGCTTGTGTCAGGGTCAGCTAACCAGAACTGATTGCTTGCGTCAGGGTCAGGGAACTATTGCGGATTGCTTGCCCAGGGTCAGGGAACTATAGCGGATTGCTTACCCCAGGGTCAGTGAACTATAGCGGATTGCTTGCCCCAGGGTCAATGAACTAGAGCGGATTGCTTGCTCAGGGTCAGGGAACTATAGCGGATTGCTTGCCCCAGGGTCAGTGAGCTATAGCGGATTGCTTGCCCCAGGATCAGAGAACTATAGCGGATTGCTTGCGTCAGGGTCAGTGAGCTATAGCGGATTGCTTGCCCCAGGATCAGAGAACTATAGCGGATTGCTTGCGTCAGGGTCAGTGAACTATAGCTGATTGCTTGCGTCAGGGTCAGGTAACCACAGCCGATTGCTTGCCCCAGGGTCAGGAAACCACAGCTGAGCAAAGATTGTATTGCACCTCCAAGTTTAGAACCATGAAAACAGACTGCACACATGCAGCCTATTTGAGAGAATAAGGATAGAAGAATGAAGGCAAACCAGGCCCAAAAATGCCGTGCTGAACCCGGATGTGTCTCGTTTGCAGGGTATGATAACCAAATACCTGGATGGGTACAAAAATGAGTTTTGTGATTCATGCGGCCAAAACCGTTCAAATGATATAGGGGAGGACGACGCAGGTGAGATTGTGAAGCAGTTTGAATCGGGCGAATTGATACCAATAGATAATGTGATTTTAGTCATTCTAAGTCGGTTCTCGAGGCATGGAAGAACACCCCATACAAAAGGGATTATATTTTTGGTGTGGAGAGCGATCAACAACATTTTCACTGCCACGGAGTAAATGTCAACTTGCTATGGATCCCTGGATATAGCGTGCTACCAGGAAAAGAGATGGCTGACAGATTGGCAAAAACAGGAGCCATGAAACCACAATTTGATATACCCGTGTGGTGACGCAGTAAAACTAATTCAGGTCAGGTCAGGTCATCCCGTAACCGGTGAGGTCGTTGGGGTACACATGAAGACATCCTTACAACCCCATGCTCCGCTTCTCTGTCAACGGCCGCTGCATTGGTCGGAGATTCGTCCATACTTTTATGTTGTCCTCCCATCTCTTTTTGGGCCAGCCTCTTCGTCGTCTGCCTTGCATCTTCCCGTGGAGGATCGTATTTGCAAGACCATTTGATCTCGGTATGTGACCGTACCAAGCGAGTTTCCTTCTTTTGACAGTTGCCAAGAGGTCTTCGAAAGGCCCTATTGCTGTTGTAATTCTATCACGATATATTCTCATTTGTAACTCGATCTTTGTATGTGACGTTTAAAATTCTACGGAAAAATCTCATCGCCAAGGCCTGTATCCTTCGCTGGAAGTCAGCTGTAACAGTCCATGTCTCACAAGCATAGCGGAATATTGACAGGACCAATGTGCACATTAATCTGACTTTCGTGCACAGTGCTAACCGTTTATCTTGCTAGATTTTGTTAAGCCTTGCAAGCGCCACTAGTGTCTGTACTATTCTAGCCAGCACCTCACATGTTGATCCTTCATCCCTGACAATCGAACCCAGATATTTAAAACGGTCAACCACTTTGAGTTCCTGGCCATTAGCTTTTATCCTGCTGTTTGAAGCCCTCGGCGTTGTTGGTCATTACTTTTGTCTTTCCAGCTTTTATCTCCATACCATAGTAAAAAAGTATTTAATAAGAATAATACAAGAGAAATCTGAATGAACAGATGGGCGACGGGAACAACAGGTCGCAGTGTATCTAGCCAAATGTAACAGCCAAACAGTAAAGATCACATAAATAAACTACACAGAAGAGATCAAAGTCTCATATTTCAGTTCAAGCAGGACATACCAGTCAATAGCCACTTGAACCGCATTAATTCTCAGTCCCTGTCCGTATGCAGACATTGCTCTCATTCTGATGAAATAGTTCGACATCTATTCATCGAGTGCAAGGCGCTTGTGGAGATAAGGAAAAGATTCTTACAAGGACTGCCGACAATTGCCAACACCCTGTACGGAGCAGTGACACAACTGAAGAAAACCTGAATCTATATAAGAATGGCACGGACTGCCAAGAGCAGGTTTGCTCAGCAGCTATGGGATAACAACAATAGCGACAAACCTGATATGTCGGAGCGAAACGGGCACATCGACACAATGTAGCAAAATTTATTTTTATTGACGAACAACGAAGAAGAACAAGAAAAAGAAGAAAGGAAAGAAGAAGAAGAAAAAAAACAAGAATAAGAAGACGAAGAGGATTAAGTAAAGAAGAGAAGACTCACATAACCACATGCTTAATCATTCATTCAAGTACTCACCCATTAAATCACTCATTCACATACGCGCATACTTAATCACGGATGCACTCTTACACATAATCATTCCTGCACTCACATACTTAATCCCATCCGCACATAACCTCAAATGTAAAACCTATCTAAGGTACTCAGAGGTTTAATCACTCAGGTACTCAGTCCCGCACTTAATTACTCAGGTACTCAGTCCCACACTTAATGACTCAGGTACTCAGTCCGGCACATAATCACTCAGGTACTCAGTCCCGCACTTAATCACTCAGGTACTCAGTCCCGCACTTTATCACGTGGGTACTCAGTCCACACTTAATGACTCAGGTACTCAGTCCCGTACTTAATCATTCAGGTCCTCAGTCCCGCACTTAATCATTCAGGTACTCAGTCCGGCACTTAATCACTCAGGTACGCAGTCCCGTACTTAATCACTCAGGCACTCTGTCCCGCACTTAATCACTCAGGCACTCAGTCCCGCACTTAATCATTCAGGTCCTCAGTCCGGCACTTAATCACTCAGGTACTCAGTCCGGCACTTCATCACTCAGGCACTCAGTCCCGCACTTAATCATTCAGGTACTCAGTCCGGCACTTAATCACTCAGGTACTCAGTCCCGCACTTAATCACTCACCCATGCACTCACACATATTCAATCACCACTTAGTGTCCGAGATTACGCTTCAGTTGTAGTATTAAAGCAATTAGTTATGCATTTTTTGTTAAACGACTTTCTTTTCAAGTTACAAAACCAATCAACATTTCCTATCGCAATTACATTAATAAAACATTAACAAATAATTCAATTAAATGTTAATGTTCTAATATAGATAACATGTTCGTTTTTCAATATTATCTGCATTTTATTTGGAATGTACCTTTCTGGCATAGGATGAAAATGGTACATGGAGAACTGAAGGATTGAAGATCCTTGTGTTAATGCGATTGTTCTTAGATTAATGATAGTTGTTAATAATTAATCACTGCTGCTTTTGTTAGAATCGTTTTTGTGGATGTCTGATAGTTAACGAGGAAAAACACGAAGAAGGCTAGTGATAACTAACAAAAAGTGACAGAAAACAAGCAGGAGGGAATTTGAGCAGTGTTTATGCTTTAAAGATGTGGCATATTTTTTTTGTCTTGTCTTATCCACTTCTGTCATGAGGGGATGTGGGGAGCTGTAGTTTTCTGTCCAGGGCCAGACGTGTCGCTGAAGTGGTCGTCATCCCATGACGATTTAGAACATCCGCAACTATCCATCTAGTTCTCGGTCTGCCACCGTTGCCAAAACCCGAACGTCGTGCGCCATAGACACACAGGGGTAGTTGGTCAGGATGCATTTTCATTAGGTGGCCCGAACCAAGTGATTTTAGCTTTATCCATATATTCAGAGCATGGTCTTGCTTCATCTATTCTTCTCATATCTTCATTGCACATTCTGTCTCTCCTAGCTACGTTGATTGTTTTCTGGATTGTTTTCTCATCTCACATGTCTAGACTTTTTGTTAATGTCCATGTTTGGCACTGGTAGCAGAGAGTTTGCATGAATATACTGTTGATTAGCATTCTTTTTGTGGACATGTTTATGTTAGGGTGTTTTAATAATGGTACAGTTGGTATGATATGTTTATGTTAGGGTGTTTTAATAATGGTGACAGTTAGTATGACATGTTTATGTTAGGGTGTTTTAATAATGGTGACAGTTGGTATGACATGTTTATGTTAGGGTGTTTTAATAATGGTGACAGTTAGTATGACATGTTTATGTTAGGGTGTTTTAATAATGGTGACAGTTGGTATGACATGTTTATGTTAGGGTGTTTTAATAATGGTGACAGTTGGTATGACATGTTTATGTTAGGGTGTTTTAATAATGGTGACAGCTGGTATGCAATTGCATTTACTTTTTTGGCCCCTGATCTTAATCTCTCCATCTCAACCTCCATCCTGTGACAAAACACTGCCCAAGTACTTGACCTCCTGCACTTGTTTGATCTTAGTCCCGTTTACCGTAATGTTCACGTTGTAAGGCGATCTGCTTACCTGCATAGTTTCTGTTTTGGATGTGTTAATTCTCGTACTGTATCTTTCACATACAGAGTTGACCCCAGTCAGATGTTGCTACAGATCGTGTCTACAGACCGTAAAACATTGCAGTAGTTGTAGTAAATATCAATACGATCGATTATAGATTAGATCAGAGTGGTTGATTGTCATTGTGATAGAGCACTGCTGATCACAGCAGAGGTACGGGCTTCCAACCCCCTTACCAGCACGCTCCAGTCGGCCTAGTTGTAAATGGGCACCTGGACTGCTGCTTGGCAGCGAAGAAAGGAACTTGCAATGACGTCATTAACACTTTATCCATGACAGCAGTGTCTGCTATAGCCTTTACATTCACTTAAATAGATGTGTTGTTGTTGTTCGTGTTGTTGTTGTTGTTCATGCTGTTGTTGTTGCTGCTGCTACTAATGCCACTCGTACCTGAGTTAGGTACTCTTTACAACTTTCTTTGGTGGCAGGTTGCAGTGGCTCTTATACAGAGACGTATTTGAAAAGGTTGAACGCGGTTCTTCTGGCTGTAGTGTAATGCGATCCTCCTCAGTAAGATCACCATTTCGGCGACAACACTGTCGATCCTAACCTTGCTGCCCGGGCTGCCATCAAACACCTTGTTTTCAAGGAGATCTGCTAGAAGCTGTGGTGATATCTTAATCAGTATGTCTGACCTGACTAACATATTCTGATCAGTATGTCTCACCTGACTAACATAGTCTGATCAGTATGTCTCACCTGACTAACATAGTCTGATTAGTATGTTTCACCTGACTAACATAGTCTGATCAGTATGTCTCACCTGACTAACATAGTCTGATCAGTATGTTTCACCTGACTAACATAGTCTGATCAGTATGTCTCACATGACTAACATAGTCTGATCAGTATGTCTCACATGACTAACATAGTCTGATCAGTATGTCTCACATAACTAACATAGTCTGATCAGTATGTCTCACATGACTAATATAGTCTGATCAGTATATTTTACCTGGCTAACATAGTCTGATCAGTATGTTTTACCTAACCCAGACTAACATAGTCTGATCGATATGTCTTGTCGGACTCTGTCCCAAAGTCTGACCAGTATGCTTTGCTTGATCGGACGTTAGCCTCGTCTCTGCCGGAGAGATTAGTAACAGAATTGATTAATTGTAGTTTCTGATTACACAATGTTATAGTTTCTAAAAATATCTAGCAGTATCTAAAAATAGCCAAATGTAACTGTAACAAAACTCAATACGGTCAGTTAACAAATGTTGTTGTTGAGGTTGTTGTTGTTGTTGTTGTTGAGGATGTTGCTGTTGTTTGATATCCACATTGAGTATGTCTTTTCGTTGTTGCGTTTAAATGGCGAGTTGTAGTAGTTTTCATCAAATCACGAGTGGGCTGATGAAGGAGACTGCGGTCCTCCAGGTGGTTGTGCTATGCCTGGCTTCATCTGCGCGACGCTCTCTACTATAGGGATCACGTCGCTCCACATCTCGTCAGCCAAACTACTTTGAAAACAGCCTGTTTCCAGGGGACTCTACATCGAAGAGAGACAGTGGTGTTTGTCAGTATATTGTGCCTAACCCTGACGCGACGTCCTGGTCAGTATATTGTGCCTGACCCTTATGCGACGTCCTGGCTAGTATGGTGTGCCTGACCCTTACGCGATGTCCTGGTCAGTATGTTGTGCCTGACTCTGACGCGATGTGCTGATCAGTATGTTGTGCCTGACCCTGACGCGATGTCCTAGTCAGTATGGTGTGCCTGACCCTGACGCGATGTCCTGGTCAGTATGGTGTGCCTGACCCTGACGCGATGTCCTGGTCAGTATGGTGTGCCTGACCCTGACGCGATGTCCTGGTCAGTATGGTGTGCCTGACCCTGACGCGATGTCCTGGTCAGTATGTTGTGCCTGACCCTGACGCGACGTCCTGGTCAGTATGATATGCCTGACCAGACAAGCGTCTCAGTTCAACATCAATTAAAGATCAACGAACATAAACATAAAGTGAAAATGACAACACTATCATAAATGGAGCAGTGTTTGTATTCAAAAACATGACTCATCGTGGTGAAGGTTGTGTTTTGGTGTGGCTACACGTGGCCTGTGTTCTGCCCATGACACTGCCACGTGTAGATTACCATAAATAATCCCCATGCCAGTCGGAGCCGTTGACAAACTTCCTCGTTGACCGCAGCTTGTCTATTATTTACAAAACAATATTTGTTCGATTGTTTATCGTTGCTTCTTCCTTTTTTCATTCTGATTTTCACCAATGTCTTATTCCTCTATCTTTCTATCTCTTCAATTTTATTGTCTGTTTCTATACGATTTTCTTATTTTCCTTGCATTATTTCTTTCTATAAAGCTTTCTTTCTATTTTCTTCCAATCTGTCGTATCAAGCTTCTTTCTTGATTTCCTTGAAACCACTCTCTTGTTCCTTCACGTGTGCTATTGTTTATTTTATTTGTTGTGGGTCTAAATGCCTGTTTAATTTTCTTTTCAAGTCAATGTCTCTTACTTATTGTGTTCATAAAATTGGTTTCTGTTTTTGTTCTATCTATATATCTTTATTATCTTTTTATCTTCCGTCTCTCTCTCACTCTTTCTCACCGTCGTTATGTGTCTTTCTCTCTCTCTCTTTCGGTATCTCTCTCTTTCTTACTCTCTCATGTTCTCGGTGGCTCTCTTTTTCCCTATGTATTTCCTTCTTTCTTATCTTTATGACTACGTTCTGGTCTGTTCCTAAGAATCGACTTCACTGCGTTCCGGGCACACCCTTGGGTGTTCAACCTCTTTCAGTAAATGGCAGAGGGTATAGATAGTGATGGTTCCTGCAGCTCATTGATTGTACACACTTCTTCTCCGTCCACTCATAATCACGTGTCTCTGTCTACCTTAAAATACCCTACCCCGTCTCACTATTTCCATTCCTTATAACATCCCTTTGCCCTGAATAGCCTAGTTGTTCGTGCCGTGTGCATAATATCAGATATCATGTTTCCAAAGTTCAGCCAAGTGGATTGCTTTACCGTTCCCCGTAGACATCCCATCCATATTGCGTGCTTCTAGAAGGTGGTCTGGATCGAGTGTTGCTCCAAACTTCCTCGATAATGATTGAAATCAACAGGTGGGCTGTTTTACGATCCATTATGTTTCAGTAGTGAAAAGATTGGCCGACTGAAAAGACGTTTCTAGGGACGCTCGATTACCGTGTTAATTACAATCTACTTGGAGGATCCTTCAGCATGCCCCAATAACAAACGGTGACTCCGCACTATAACGAGCCCTGCACATAGGGCGCCTGGTCAACACTTCTTATGACCATACAGTAGCAGTGTCTATTGCAATGTGTGGTAGGATGGGGGTCTGGTCTTCTGTGACAGGGTTGGTAGAATGGGGGTCTGGTCTTCTGTGACAAGGTTGGTAGAATGGGGGTCTGGTCTTCTGGGACAGGATTGGTAGGATGGGGGTCTGGTTTTCTGGGACAGGATTGGTCGGATGGAGGTCTGGTCTTCTGGGACAGGATTGGTAGAATGGGGGTCTGGTCTTCTGTGACAAGGTTGGTAGGATGGGGGTCTGGTTTTCTGTGACAAGGTTGGTAGGATGGGGGTCTGGTTTTCTGTGACAAGGTTGGTAGGATGGGGGTCTGGTTTTCTGGGACAGGATTGGTCGGATGGAGGTCTGGTCTTCTGGGACAGGATTGGTAGGATGGAGGTCTGGTCTTCTGGGACAGGATTGGTAGGATGGAGGTCTGGTCTTCTGGGACAGGATTGGTAAAATTCAAAGGAATGGAAAATGAAAATAAGGCGAGGCTGCGGTTGTGCTGAGGATGAAAATAGGAGCAAGTATGCTTCAAACTCCGCGATAAACAGTTTACAACCAAAAGATGTTCAAATTGAACAGAAAAGAAAATGCATACTTGTAGAGCTCATAAATAGACCACCGTCAGTCAAACCATTTGACAGTTTACCAGTCGAAGAAGACTTAACTTAGCTGTGATAAATGAAGATGATACGATTTGTATGAGCGGTAGCGGTCAGCTACCTAAGGCTGACTGCTAGCGTCAGTGCCAGCTAACCAGAGCTGACTGCTAGTGGTAGGGCCAGCTAACCAGACCTGACTGCTAGCGGTAGGGCCAGCGAACCAGACCTGTCTGCTAGCGGTAGGGCCAGCTAACCAGAGCTGACTACTAGCGGTAGGGCCAGCGAACAAGAGCTGACTGCTAGCGTCAGGACCAGCTAACCAGAGCTGACTGCTAGCATCAGGACCAGCTAACCAGAGCTGACTGCTAGCATCAGGACCAGCTAACCAGAGCTGCCAAGACCTTTCTTCACCTCCACGCGGTGATCCTGGATAACAGGCTGCAACAGGGTAGACTGGCTAAGGAAAAGGGATCGATTCTGTTTTCAGGACTACATTCTGCTACTTGCAGAGCCATTCTCAGGGTTTGGTAGCGGGCGATTGAGAACGAACGAAGAAGAAAAAGAAGAAGAATGTACTAATCCAACTAAAGCAGTGATTTGTGAAACAATAATCCTTCCAATGAATGAAGTTGGGGACAGGACGCTATTAAAACACAAATTGAAACAACCACCAAAGTTCTAAACAGTTTTATTGAAAATATATGGGATACAGAAAGATAGTACGAAAATCAACGTAGAAAAAAACCGAAGTTTTGAGGATTGAAAGAACAGAAATAGAAAAGATAATATTCATATAAACCCAACAAGTAAAACAGGGGAAGAATTTCATGTATATCCGTTACATAATATCAGCAGATGACAAAGGCGACACGCAAATAGAAAACAAATGTAATAAAGCAAGCCAAATAATTTGTCGGGATCAAGATGCTCAGCGACCCAAAGCTGACTGCTAGCGTCAGGGCCAGTGAACCAGAGCTGACTGCTAGCGTCAGGGCCAGTGAACCAGAGCTGACTGCTAGCGTCAGGGCCAGTGAACCAGAGCTGCCAGGACCCTTCTACGACTCCATGCGGTGATCCTGGATAACAGGCTGCAGCAGGACAGACTGGGTAAGGAGAATGGATCGAAGAGGGAATGCTAACCCGGTACTCAAAAAATGCTTGCTGAAGTCGGATGTGTTGGACCAAATGGTGCAAATATCACAGTCAAGCTGTAAACTACGATACAACGCATACCGTTCTCTGGACTACATTCTGCTACTCAAGCCCTTTTAGGGTTTGGTAGCGGGAGATTGAGAACGAACGACGCCAAGCCACGAAGCCAAGTCAAATCATTGGACAAATGTCTTCGATATTATAATGTAAGAATATGACAATGGATAAAAATTGTAGCAATATTCAACACAATATTCCTATGCACATTGTGTTATCAGTCCCAGGGTTGGACGTTAAGAAATGAAGATAAAAGACACATTGTTACAACATAGATGAAATAATCAAATACAAAGATATTAGGGAACAAGTAGGTACAACACCAGTGTTGGACCTGATCATGAGACAGCAAACCCAATGTTTCGGCCACATGACACGATAGTTATCCTCAGAAAAATTTGCTAGACAGATACAATGGATACAAAACTAATGGCCGCCCACGCAATGGATCGATAAAAGAAATAACAGAAGCAGTGAAGCTCCGCCTGTACGAAGCACATTCTAGGGTCCGGTCAAGAAATATCTTCATAAACTGACGCTGAAAGGCACAGACAGGATAAAAAGGGAAAAGAAGAAGACGAAGAAAAGAGTCTAGGTATAATGGAGGGAAAGCTATCTTGTTAAATCACCAAAGGAAGACGATCTACAAGAATATAAAAATTACATAAGAATAATGCTTTTGTCAATAACTTGTAAAGTGTTAAACATAGTTATACTGGACAAACTATGATACTTGCGAAAACTGACAAGAAATCTTGTATGCAGATAGAAATAAAAGATAAACTACTGGAACAAGTACAGTGTTTCTCCTATTTAGGTCACATAATAACGGAAGAAGGCAGAAATGGAAAAAAAAATAAGAAAGAGAATAGGTAGGGTCTAAATGACATTCAGCAACATGCGTTACATTCTAATACACAAACAGATAAATCATAACTTGAAAATTAGAATTGTCAGATGTTATGTATATTCGTCACTGCTTAAGGACACCGAAACATAGACACTGAATAACAAGTTAGAAAAGAATATCGAAGAACATATAGAAGATCGGGTCGCATTTCTTGGAAAGAAAAGAAATCAAATATTAAGATATTGAAAAAGAAATCAGAATTAGACTATTACGTTATTTTGGTCATAAAACAAGACTCCTTGGTCAAGACCATTCTCGAGAGTATGGTGGAAGACATCCGTTCAAGCATCAGACACCGTTAAAAGTTTGTGGACAACATGAGGAGATGGACTGGAAAAAGCCTGACAGATTGCACCATTACATAAAGATAAAGAGCACACAGGAGATCTATTGCAGCGGACATTCGATGCGAAGATGGTACTTGAACTGAACTGAATACCGGAAAGACTAGAAGATATTGTAGATACCAAGATAAGAAGGAAGCAAGCAGGTTTCTGACAAAACAGATCTTTTACAGATACCAAGATATAATGTAGATACCAAGATAAGAAGCGAGCAAGCAGGTTTCTGCCAAAACAGATCTTTTACAGATACCAAGATAAGAAGCGAGCAAGCAGGTTTCTGACAAAACAGATCTTTTACAGATACCAATATATATTGAAGATAAAAAGATAAGAAGCAAGCAAGCAGGTTTCTGACAAAACATAGCTTTTACAGATACCAAGATAAGAAGCAAGCAAGCAGGTTTCTGACAAAACAGATCTCTTACGGATACCAAGATAAGAAGCGAGCAAACAGGTTTCTGACAAAAACAGATCTTTTACAGATACCAAGATAAGAAGCGAGCAAGCAGGTTTCTAACAAAACAGATCTTTTACAGATACCAAGATAAGAAGCGAGCAAGCAGGTTTCTGACAAAACAGATCTTTTACAGATACCAAGATAAGAAGCGAGCAAGCAGGTTTCTGACAAAACATAGCTTTTACAGATACCAAGATAAGAAGCAAGCAAGCAGGTTTCTGACAAAACAGATCTTTTACAGATACAAAGATATATTGTAGATACCAAGATTAGAAGCGAGCAAACAGGTTTCTGACAAAACAGATCTTTTACAGATACAAATATATATTGTAGATACCAAGATAAGAAGCGAGCAAACAGGTTTCTGACAAAAACAGATCTTTTACAGATACCAAGATAAGAAGCGAGCAAGCAGGTTTCTAACAAAACAGATCTTTTACAGATACCAAGATAAGAAGCGAGCAAGCAGGTTTCTGACAAAACAGATCTCTTACAGATACCAAGATAAGAAGCGAGCAAACAGGTTTCTGACAAAAACAGATCTTTTACAGATACCAAGATAAGAAGCGAGCAAGCAGGTTTCTAACAAAACAGATCTTTTACAGATACCAAGATAAGAAGCGAGCAAGCAGGTTTCTGACAAAACAGATCTTTTACAGATACCAAGATAAGAAGCGAGCAAGCAGGTTTCTAACAAAACAGATCTTTTACAGATACCAAGATAAGAAGCGAGCAAACATGTTTCTGACAAAAACAGATCTTTTACAGATACCAAGATAAGAAGCGAGCAAACAGGTTTCTGACAAAACAGATCTTTTACAATCGAGATAGCCACATTGTGCATGATTATAGAGCAGTCATTAGAATGGAATTTAAGCCTGCACATCAATTTTGTTGACTACAGTCTTGGATAGGGGTATGTTCTGTGAATTGTTAAGGCTCTACGGGATTCTGCAAATGTCCACCCGCATAATAAGGCAGATAAATGAGGGACAACTCACAGAATAATTGAACATTAAATCTGATTTTCGTCTCAGCTGTCCTGTATTACCTTTTCTGTTCTTGTTGGCAGTTGCCTTGTTGAACTTTGCGAGAAACTACAGCCTATGAGAGAAATTGTTTCCAGTGGACCTTATTTAAACAACTTGAAGACATGGACTTTGCAGATGACAATACCTCCTGTCTCATAGCTAACTCTACACGCAGAAGAAGACAGAAGCACTAGATATAATCTGCAAGCATTTAGGTACAAAGATCCACGGATATAAGATAACCATTTCAAAATTACATGCTGCCAACAATACATCTCCTATCAAAATAAGAGGAAGGCCAATGGATGGAATAGAGAGCTTCATATGCATAAGACGAACACGAAAAATAGGCCAACAATGCTGAAGATGTAAAAACATAGGGGCAGAGAACCGTGTTGAATACCATATGGAACTCCAAACTGACCAAGAGTGTGTGCCTTGCTAGTCGTAGTCTTAGTCGACTTTTACATCTACAAGGGTAGTTGTCCAAGTACAGATCCAAATTCTTGTTCGAGTTGGTGGTAGACTGTAGGTGCGTTTCTCTGCTTAGCGGGCTTAGTTCGAGCAGTGATCTGGGTTGTTTTTTTGTGTGTAGTTTTGTGCGAGTCTCAACTCAGTTTCCAGTCGGTTCTGCCTCGGGCACGGGTTGTCTAGTGGATGGCTTACTTCTGTGTCGGGCACGGGTTGTCCAGTGGATGGCTAACTTCTGTCTCGGGCACGGGTTGTCCAGTGGATGGCTAACTTCTGTCTCGGGCACGGGTTGTCCAGTGGATGGCTAACTTCTGTCTCGGGCACGGGTTGTCCAGTGGATGGCTAACTTCTGTCTCGGGCACGAGTTGTCCAGTGGATGGATAACTTCTGTCTCGGGAACGGGTTGTCCAGTGGATGGCTAACTTCTGTCTCGGGCACGGGTTGTCCAGTGGATGGCTAACTTCTGTCTCGGGCACGGGTTGTCTAGTGGATGACTAACTTCTGTCTCAGCACGGGTTGTCCAGTGGATGGCTAACTTCTGTCTCTGGCATGGGTTGTCCAGTGGATGGCTAACGTCTGTCTCGGGCACGGGTTATCCAGTGGATGGATAACTTGTTTGTTTCGGGATCACGAGTGTTGTGCAGTTCGAGCGAATCATACCACCTGCTAAGGGGTAGGTCTTGTGGAAGGTATTTCATGCTGCGAGAACCACAGATGGGTTGCTGTGCTCAGCGTACGTCAATCCTTCTGACTACATGGCCAGCCCAGCAGTGCTTAGAGCTGTTGGCATGCTGTAGGACATACTGACGTGTGGCAAATCCCGGATTAGCCTAAGTGATACCCCAACAAGACAGGGCTCAAGCGAGGCATGTGTTGTCCTTGGCTGGTTCTCTGTAGCTTTTGTCAGAGATGAAGTTTCACTTCCATAGTAAATGGCGTGTAAGATGACTGAGTCCAATAGGTCTGTTCATAGTCTGGTGACTGTTGTGGCGTTTGTTGGCGTCTTTATCGACTTGAAGATTAGCATATGTTGTCCTAAGTTAGTTATCTGTGGCGTTTGTCACAGACGAGGTTTCACTTCCATAGCCTATGGCTTGTAAGATGGCTCAGTCCAATAAGTCTGCTCGTAATCTGGTGGCTTTCGTGGCGTTTGTTGGCGTCTTTATCGACTTGAAGATGGGCCAGCTCGCTTGGGGGCGCCTGGCAATCCAATCCTTCAGATTATTTATAAATGTGGAGGAGACAGTCGAGGTAGATGTATTCGTCGAAATCCTCTAGTGGTGTTTCGTTTAGGAGCACGTGACTGGGCTCCGCAAAACGGTTGCGCGTAGCGTCCGTTCTTCCTGTATGTATAGTGAGGCCTGATTTCTTGCCTTCCGCATCCAGTGATGCCTGACATCAGTTATGCTACGGTGGATGTCTCTGTGAGGAGTGTGATATCGTCGGCGAATGATGGTAGTGCATCTATCGTAGAAACGTTTCAACGTGTCAGTGTGATCAGCTTCAACAGCCCTGCTCTTTCAGAGCGTTCCACACATATTCTGTTAAGGATGTTTAACTCCAATTTGAAATCGATGCTTCTATTCGGAGCGGACATACTGCGGATGGCCAAACGCAATATTCATAGATTCATCATCATCATGTAGCGTGTCCTTTATAGAACGTCGCTCCCATCACAGTCAGTCTGAAAAAAACTCGTTCCCGTGCCAAAGCTCCAGCATTAGCCACAGTCATATCCAGGCATTCCTGGATATCTTGGTGCCATCGTCTTCTTGGTCTACCCCTTCCTCTTTTGCCTGGCACCATACCTTCCATCACCGTTCTCTCGAGACCGTTGTGTCTCGTGATGTGACCAAAGTATTTGCATTTTCTAGCCAAAATGGAATTGATAAACCAGTTCTCCTCTATGCTCAGCTCTTGCCGAATGTCTACATTTGTTTTTTTCTCTGTCCAGGGTATTCTAAGGATCTTTCTGTAACATTTTGACTCGAAGAATTCGATTCTTTGTCTAGAAGTTTTGGTAATCGTCCATGATTCGCAGCCATAAGCTGCCACAGGAAAAACACAGGCTCTCAAGACTATTATTTTTTTCGATTTGTTGGTGCCCTGCCATAATTTCTTCAGGCTGTACAGTCTCTGCATTGCCATAGCTAATCTTCTTCTGATTTCTTTCGAGCAGTCGCCATTTTTGTCGATTCTGGAGCCCAGATATTCAAAATGTGTGACCTGACCTATTTCCTCACCACCAACTGTAAATTTATACTGACATTGTGTTTTGTCGGTGGTCATTATCTTTGGTTTATTTATATTTATAAACAGGTTTTGACCTTTATTATGTCCATTTAAGGCTGACATTAGCTGTTCTAGCCCTTCTGCACTTCTTGAGAGTATCACGCTGTCATGTGCGTAACGTGACTCTGGAATCTCATACTCATCAATAGTAAATCGGTTAAAACTTTCAATGTTCTCATCTTCTGGAAAATTTCTCATTATACATTTCGCATATATGTTGTACAGATAAGGTGAG
>JAVGWX010000011.1:10340839-10350839 GCA_036924085.1 Ariolimax columbianus | reverse complement strand
TTGGTAGCGAAGATCAAATCCATCAGATTCAGTGTGAGAAGTGAGTTCCGAACCACACAGTTCCATAATATTTGTGAGGATGTAGGCAGTAAATGTTAGAAAATATAATGCCGTAGGTCAACGATTTCTGTGACAGGAGATAGAGGAATGTGTACAATCAAATAAGAAGCACAGTGATTAAGCTGACAGCGGCCAGCGGCGTATAGCAGGCCGTTTGCATTAGGGTCAGCCTAGAGTTTACCAAGACTATATTGGGCCTCAAGCGGCAGTCCTGGAAACAGGTTCTCGAGTGCATTCTGGATAAGAGAATGGGGATCTCATTGGAAAGCCAAACCGTTATCTCCAGCTGAAATAGTATATGTCGGACCAAAAGGTGCAGATAACGCATGCTCGCCGTAGGCTATGACACAGAGTGATAACGCCCTGTTAATGACACACACCGTTTGGAGTCTACGCAGATTAGACGGAAAGAATCTCCGTGCGACCGAAATAGAAAAGGAGCGAAAAGTCCAAAATATCTTCTTGAGAAAGCACATACGATTTACCGACATCGGTAGCCACATTCAGCTTTGTGGATACTGTAGGGAGCATACGCTAGGTGGCAGGAACATCCGGCTTTGTGATTACTATAGGGAGCAGACGCTAGGTGTCACATGCACATGCGCAGCTCAGATAAAAAAGTATGTCCGTGGCCTTATAGTGTACAAGAAACAAACAGTCAGCTGTTGTGCGGTTGTTGTTTTTTTTTCAGGAGAAGGAGGGGAGAGAAAGAGGTGAAAAAAGGACTATCTGCAAAGGAAATGGTTCTTATTTACAGATAGAAGTGCTTGACGCGTAAATCAACACATAACTTGGTGTTACATTTTCCGAAGCTGAAGAAGGATAGAAAATTGCTGATGGAGGCCGCCCTCGTCGTCCTGTTCAGATTACAACAGGAACACGTGTTTGGCGAGTTTGTAAGATATTTTGAGTAGACAAGCGGGTAACTATAAACAATATAGCAACTGCTATGTAATGTTCACGTGGTTTTAGCCTACATCAAAATGCATGACCGATTGAATTTCCAGAAAGTGCGCTCATGTTGGGTCCCCAGAAAACTGACTGGCGAAAACAAAATGAACAGAATGGGTGTGTCCGTGCACTGAAAACGCAACGGAATTAGTGTATCAATATTGATGGACATTATGTTGAGAAATAAGGCAGACTGTAAGTGGAATAATAAATGATTATTAAGTTCTTATATCATTTAGTTGTTTTAAAAAAATATTCATTGTGACATATTCACTAACCCAGAATTCAGAAGAAGAAGAAAACGTATTCACTTAGCCAGAACGCAGAAGAAGAAGAAGACTTATTCACTTAACCAGAACGCAGAAGAAGAAGAAGACTTATCCACTTAGCCAGAACTCAGAAGAAGCAGACGTATCCACTTAACCAGAACGCAGAAGAAGAAGAAGACTTATTCACTTAACCAGAACGCAGAAGAAGAAGAAGATTTATCCACTTAGCCAGAACTCAGAAGAAGCAGAACAAGACGTATCCACTTAACCAGAACGCAGAAGAAGAAGAAGATTTATCCACTTAGCCAGAACTTAGAAGAAGAAAAAGACTTATTCACTTAACCAGAACGCAGAAGAAGCAGAAGAAGACTTATCCACTTAGCCAGAACTCAGAAGAAGAAGACTTATCCACTTAGCCAGAACGCAGAAGAAGCAGAACAAGACTTATCCACTTAGCCAGAACTCAGAAGAAGAAGACTTATCCACTTAGCCAGAACTCAGAAGAAGAAGAACAAGACATCCACTTAGCCAGAACTCAGAAGAATAAGACTTATCCACTTATCCCGAACTCAGAAGAAGAAGACTTTTCCACAGCCAGAACGCAGACGAAGAAGAAGACTCATTCACTGACTTGATCTCGTACAAAAAAAGACATCTACACTCCCTGGATAGAAGAGAAGTGATTAATTGAAGGGATGCACTGTTTCCTTTCATTCTCTCTCAATCTGTCGATATTATTTCCGCAATGTCCAACAGCTGAGAATAGACCCGGCTTAAGACACGCATAGAATCGCTATATTTTCTACCGACACCAAACCCGATTGAAAAACATCGTTCTAAAGATCCGGTGTTCCTCTACCGCACTGGACTGGTAATCTTCTTTTTATGTCCTCACGTCCTTAAGATAGGGTCACTTAATGCTGGATTATGTAGTACTCAGGACGCCCAGATCTGGAGGTTTCGTGTCTTAAGAACGAGACTTCGGACTGTGCGCATAGTATCAATACGCATCCTTTTAGTCCTAATGTTTCCTTCCTGTCAGCACTGACCACCAAATAACTTTCTTTAAGAATTCATGTCCTTGTTTTTCATTCATCTGAAGCACGCACATTCAGGCTTTCCCCGTCGCCGTAACGTTTGTGTTTCAGGAATATACTAGCGACACGTGTAGGGGATCTTCCCGTCCATCGAACTGTACAATAAGAAATGACATCAGTTTAATGATTATAGAACTTCCTATTCCCGCAGCCATCGCCTACCTACACAGCCACAAAATCTTCTGTCTACTCCCCTCCCCCCACCCCACCCCCCTTTAAAACACATATCTTCATAATAATAAATTAGAAGATTCACTAACTTCCATATTGATTTTAATGCTCCATGGTTAACGGTTCAAAGGAAGAAGCTATATTTACATTTTGAGGTCCCATTAGTGGTGGATTCGCTAATTATTAAATGTCCAACGCATTCAACTGAGCTGACTGCAAATGACGTCTCAAATGTTTGTATCGGTACTACACGCTCCTAAGGAGCGGTCACAAATGCGCAATGTTGACATTCGTGACAACAAGTTGTTGCTCTCAGCTCATTCACTGCTGCATCTTCGGCATCTTTTCATTATATGACTGCTTTTCCCAGTTGACACAGTTGTACATCGATGTCTGACACGGGAACATTTTTATTGCCTCAGGAGCTACGAGAGAAGAGGGGGGGGGGGGATAGATGGGGCTATTACTGTGCAGTAAGAAGCTTGTCTCTTAATTAACTAGGGCGCGAAACTGTTGAGGTTCGAATCTCGCAAGTATCAAGTGTCTTATGATCTCACTGGAGGCGACATCAGCGCTTAGTTCTGTAGAAGACGGACGAAACTAGCTCTGAGATCCTGTCCACTGTTCAGTTAGCAGAAGCAATTGTAATTGAAACTCCATAAAGGTAGGTTGTTAGCCGCTATCCAGAAAATAATTATGAAAAGCAATTAAACTCATATCTAATATAGAGCGTGTAGCCAAGTCGAGCATGAACTGGGTTGCTAAGAATTACAACGCACCAGGGTTCGAAATCACGGACGGGCAGACACAAATGGAGGCATGGTTCGTTCCTGATACGACCGTTTCTCCAGTTGACTAAGCTGTAAATGGGTACCTGACGTATGAGTTGTGGAAGGTGTAAACAGCAAGGAAAGGAACTGGCCACTCCCACCTCCCATAGTGTGCAGCTTAGTCTATGAAAATTTAACTTCATCCCCGACGACACCTCTTGTCACGAGACTGACCTCTACGTTTTACCTAATATGCAACCTACCTTCATAGAGGCCTAGTAAACTGTTAAAGTAAACTGTTATGTGGTCCGACTTAAGGATTAGTTTAAGGATTACCCCTGTGCCCTCACCTGTACGCCCCCCCCCCCCTGGCGCCGTGTAACCAAAACATGGCTTGTTATAGACGTGCAGTGGCGGCTGATAACTCACAAATTCCTTCATCCGCCTCCAAGTGGCCACCCTGGAATCTGGCTGCAACCACGCAGTCTGAATTAGAAACTAGGGATTGAAGAGCAAAGGCAAACCCAGTTTGGGATCAAGATGCTGAGCAGCACATGAGCTGCAGTGGACAGCGACCCATAGCTGACTGCTAGCGGCAGGGCCAGCGAACCAGAGCTGCCAAGACCCTTCTACACTATATTCTTAGACAACTTCGCTTCAAGCATTCGTCTGCTTTATTTGAATAACACAATTCCAAGCACTCCAAGAATTAGCATAACTACCCTTCCGTGTGTGTTATTCTGCATGTGCTTGGTACTTGATAATGACACATGTATGTCAACACCTCAGTTAACGTTTGTTAGTTTTTTTCATTGAAAATAGGGTGTTAACCTTGTTTATTTTTCAGCAATTGTAATTAATTCCGCAGGAACGAGTCAATTTCTTGGAATTATCCAAGGCTTTGACATTGATGTCATAGGTTTTGACAGCTGTGTCTCGGGAGAGATCTGGGTTTCATCCAACGCTTCGTTGGCGACGGACAGTCCAATTTGGGGGTAGAATTTTCAATTTATCTTGGCCCATTTCCATGCAATTCTTTTTTTCCTGCAGTGCATACATTTTTCATTCACTCATTCATTCATTAACTCATTCTTTATTATTATGATTATTATTATTTGTCATCCTTTCAGACATCCATATCCAGCAGTTCAGGTGTCTGAACCTGTGCGGGAGAGCGACCAGGTGATTCAGTCAACAACAAGATGTGTAAGTGAGCGACCAGGTGTGTCAGTGAGCGGTATGGTGTGTCAGAGAGCGAAAAGGTGTGTCAGAGAGCGACCAGGTGTGTCAATGAGCGACCAGATGTGTCAGTGAGTGATCAGGTGTGTCAGAGAGTGACCAGGTGTGTCAATGAGCGACCAGGTGTGTCAGTGAGCAATCAATCGTGTCAGTGAGCGACCACTTGTGTCAGTGAGTGATCAGGTGTGTCAATGAGCGGCAAGGTGTGTCAGTGAGCGAC
Source organism: Ariolimax columbianus (assembly GCA_036924085.1). NCBI lineage: Eukaryota > Metazoa > Mollusca > Gastropoda > Stylommatophora > Arionidae > Ariolimax > Ariolimax columbianus. The sequence goes on along the minus strand of JAVGWX010000011.1, from coordinate 10,346,062 downwards.
CACTTATATTACTAAGCGACCACATGTGCCAATACGCGATTACTTATATCCGTAAGAGACCCCTTTTGTCAATAGGCGAACACGTGTTTCAGTGAGCGATCACTTGTCAATGAGCGACCAGGTGTGTCTGTGAGCGACCACTTATGTCACTAAACGACAACTTATGTCAGTAAGCGACCAGTTACGTCAGTAAGCGACCACTCATATCAGTAAGCAACCACTAATATCAGTAAGCGACCACTCATATCAGTAAGCGAACACTTATATCAGTAAGCGACCACTTATGTCAGTAAGCGACTATATATGTCAGTAAGCGACCACTTATATCAATAAGCGACCACTTATAGCAGTAAGCGACCACTTATATCAGTAAGCGACCACTTATTTCAGTAAGCAAACACTTGTGTCGGTAAGCGACCAGGTGGGCCGTTAATCGACCACTTGTGTCAGTTAATGATGTGGTAAGCTTATGTGGTCTGACTTAATGATTAGTTTAAGGATTACCCCTGTACCCTCACCTGTACGCTCCCCCCCCCCCCCCTCGCGCAGTGTAACCAGAACAGGACTTGTTATAGACGTGCAGTGGCGGCTGATAACTCACAAATTCCTTCATCCGCCTCCAAGTGGCCACCCTGGAATCTGGCTGCAACCTCGCAGTCTGAATTAGAAACTAGGGATTGAAGAGCAAAGGCAAACCCAGTTTGGGATCAAGATGCTGAGCAGCACATGAGCTGCAGTGGATAGCGACCTATAGCTGACTGCTAGCGTCAGGGCCAGCAAACCAGAGCTGCCAAGACCCTTCTACACCTCCACGCGGTGCTCCTGGATAACAGGCAGCAGCAGGGCAGACTGGCTAAGGAGAAGGGATCGAAGAGGGAATGCTAACCCGGTACTCAAAAATTGCTTGCTGAAGTCGCATGTGTTGGACCGAAAGGTGCAAATATCGTAATCAAGCTGTAAACTACGACACAACGCATTCCGTTCTCTGGACTACATTCTGCTACTTAAGCCCTTTCAGGGTTTGGTAGCGGAAGATTGAGAACGAATGCAGAAGAAGAAGAAGAAGAATCCCAGTTTTAAAAATGCCGTTCTGAAATCAAATGTGTTGGGCTGAGAGTGGCAGATATCGTATCCTTCCTGTAAACAACAACACCATGTCAGAACAACATATTCAGAACAAACGACTTGAAGAAGAAATTGTAAAGGTAGTCCAATATCGGAGATTGTCGTCGGGGATGATGTGTTAGAGACTTCTGTTCTAACTGTCAGCTTCGTTAAAAAAAATTGGCACTATTGTTCGAAGTTACCAATTGTGAATTGTGTTAATTCCTTACAACGTTTATTTTGTAGCGGGTTACAGTGGTTCCTCTTGCATCACTCGAGGGATATTTGTGAAGGGGGACCAGAGTACTCCTGGCTGTAAAAAAAAAAAAGTTAGTGATAATGGCGACATCTTCAGGCAGTTGAATTTGTCTTATAGGGAGGGAGAAACTAGGCTGGTCATCAACTTCAATTTGTCTTATAGGGAGGGAGAAACTAGGCTGGTCATCAACTTTAATTTGTCTTAGAGGGAGGGAGAAACTAGGCTGGTCATCAACTTCAATTGGTCTTATAGGGAAAGAGAAACTAGGCTGGTCATCAACTTCAATTTGTCTTATAGGGAAGGAGAAACTAGGCTGGTCATCAACTTCAATTTGTCTTATAGGGAAGGAGATACTAGGCTGGTCATCAACTTCAATTTGTCTTATAGGGAAGGAGAAACTAGGCTGGTCATCAACTTCAATCTCTGGTCCTGAATTACCTTCAGCCGTAGTGCAATGCGATGCTCCTCATTAAGCTCACAACTATGGGGATTACAGAGTTCATCCCCACCTCGTTAGCCAGGCTGCTGCGACACAGACAGTTATAAAGGAGTGAAAAACACGGCGTTAGGGGGAAGTCTTGATCAATACGTTTTATTTATCCCTGATTACTCTTCGCTCCCTTTAAAGTGGGAGTTTATTTCTGTCTGTCTATCACTCCTTGACAGTAAATCGTGCACAGATCTGTGGTTTGGCAGACTGGGAGGTGTCGAAACCAAGGATTCAAACTTGGTACCTTCGCCATGATAAGACAGCGCTCCTGCCACTCTGCTGCAAGGATTTAAATTTGTGCGTGTAGAAACCTTTCGGGGTTTTTGTTAGCGTAATTTCAATTCGCTCATCAATCAATCAATCAATTAATCGTTTTTCAGCTTCCAGTGGAGAACAGATCTGTAACAGATCCGTGCAGAGCCATAAAGCATTCAACTGTCTATGTTGTTGTTGTGAATATCCACAATTAGTATGTTTACTTTGGTGCGCACAGAAAAGGGAGTTGTAGTAGCCTTCTTGACATTCCGAGCATGCTCATGCAGGGGGAGAGGGGTCCTCTAGGCGGTTGAGCTTTCATTGGCTTCACCTACGTGTCGCTCACTCCTACGGAGATTACGTCGATCTCCCACCTCGCTAGCCAGCTTGCAAAAAAGAACATCCCTTTTCAAAGAGAGCTCCAATTAAGTTGAGGTTGGGATAACAGCCAGTATAGTGGGCCTGACCCTGACTAACATGTCTGACCAGTATGTTTTGCCTGACCCTGACTAACATGTCTGACCAGTATGTTTTGCCTGACCCTGACTAACATGTCTGACCAGTATGTTTTGCCTGACCCTGACTAACATGTCTGACCAGTATGTTTTGCCTGACCCTAACTAACATGTCTGACCAGTATGTTTTGCCTGACCCTGACTAACATGTCTGACCAGTATGTTTTGCCTGACCCTGACTAACATGTCTGACCAGTATGTTTTGCCTGACTCTGACTAACATGTCTGACCAGTATGTTTTGCCTGACCCTGACTAACATGTCTGACCAGTATGTTTTGCCTGACCCTGACTAACATGTCTGACCAGTATGTTTTGCCTGACCCTGACTAACATGTCTGACCAGTATGTTTTGCCTGACCCTGACTAACATGTCTGACCAGTATGTTTTGCCTGACCCTGACTAACATGTCTGAAAAGTATGTTTTGCCTGACCCTGACTAACATGTCTGACCAGTATGTTTTGCCTGACCCTGACTAACATGTCTGACCAGTATGTTTTGCCTGACCCTGACTAACATGTCTGACCAGTATGTTTTGCCTGACCCTGACTAAGATGTCTGACCAGTATGTTTTCCATAACCCTGACTAACATGTCTGACCAGTATGTTTTGCCTGACCCTGACTAACATGTCTGACCAGTATGTTTTGCCTGACCCTGACTAACATGTCTGACCAGTATGTTTTGCCTGACCCTGACTAACATGTCTGACCAGTATGTTTTCCATAACCCTGACTAACATGTCTGACCAGTATGTTTTGCCTGACCCTGACTAACATGTCTGACCAGTATGTTTTGCCTGACCCTGACTAACATGTCTGACCAGTATGTTTTGCCTGACCCTGACTAACATGTCTGACCAGTATGTTTTGCCTGACCCTAACTAACATGTCTGACCAGTATGTTTTGCCTGACCCTGACTAACATGTCTGACCAATATGTTTTGCCTGACCCTGACTAACATGTCTGACCAGTATGTTTTGCCTGACCCTGACTAACATGTCCGACCAGTACGTTTTGCCTGACCCTGACTAACATGTCTGACCAGTATGTTTTGCCTGACCCTGACTAACATGTCTGACCAGAATGTTTTGCCTGACCCTGACTAACATGTCTGACCAGTATGTTTTGCCTGACCCTGACTAACTTGTCTCACGAGTATGTTTTGCCTGACCCTGACTAACATGTCTGACCAGTATGTTTTGCCTGACCCTGACTAACATGTCTGACCAGTATGTTTTGCCTGACGCTGACTAACACGTCTGACCAGTATGTTTTGCCTGACCCTGACTAACATGTCTGACCAGTATGTTTTGCCTGACCCTGACTAACATGTCTGACCAGTATGTTTTGCCTGACCCTGACTAACATGTCTGACCAGTATGTTTTGCCTGACCCTGACTAACATGTCTGACCAGTATGTTTTCCATAACCCTGACTAACATGTCTGACCAGTATGTTTTGCCTGACCCTGACTAACATGTCTGACCAGTATGTTTTGCCTGACCCTGACTAACATGTCTGACCAGTATGTTTTGCCTGACCCTGACTAACATGTCTGACCAGTATGTTTTCCATAACCCTGACTAACATGTCTGACCAGTATGTTTTGCCTGACCCTGACTAACATGTCTGACCAGTATGTTTTGCCTGACCCTGACTAACATGTCTGACCAGTATGTTTTGCCTGACCCTGACTAACATGTCTGACCAGTATGTTTTGCCTGACCCTAACTAACATGTCAGACCAGTATGTTTTGCCTGACCCTGACTAACATGTCTGACCAATATGTTTTGCCTGACCCTGACTAACATGTCTGACCAGTATGTTTTGCCTGACCCTGACTAACATGTCTGACCAGTACGTTTTGCCTGACCCTGACTAACATGTCTGACCAGTATGTTTTGCCTGACCCTGACTAACATGTCTGACCAGTATGTTTTGCCTGACCCTGACTAACATGTCTGACCAGTATGTTTTCCATAACCCTGACTAACATGTCTGACCAGTATGTTTTGCCTGACCCTGACTAACATGTCTGATCAGTATGTTTTGCCTGACCCTGACTAACATGTCTGACCAGTATGTTTTGCCTGACCCTGACTAACATGTCTGACCAGTATGTTTTCCATAACCCTGACTAACATGTCTGACCAGTATGTTTTGCCTGACCCTGACTAACATGTCTGACCAGTATGTTTTGCCTGACCCTGACTAACATGTCTGACCAGTATGTTTTGCCTGACCCTGACTAACATGTCTGACCAGTATGTTTTGCCTGACCCTGACTATCATGTCTGACCAGTATGTTTTGCCTGACCCTGACTAACATGTCTGACCAGTATGTTTTGCCTGACCCTGACTAACATGTCTGACCAGAATGTTTTGCCTGACCCTGACTAACATGTCTGACCAGTATGTTTTGCCTGACCCTGACTAACTTGTCTCACGAGTATGTTTTGCCTGACCCTGACTAACATGTCTGACCAGTATGTTTTGCCTGACCCTGACTAACATGTCTGACCAGTATGTTTTGCCTGACGCTGACTAACACGTCTGACCAGTATGTTTTGCCTGACCCTGACTAACATGTCTGACCA